>DWUN01000373.1:0-23773 GCA_018249975.1 Passova gellias
GTAACTGATGAAATATGGGGGTGTACTACACTCCTCTGCCAACCCTTCGGAGATTACAGGCGTGATGTTACGTTAAGTGTCCAATCGCTCGCACCGGGGCCACGCAACGCGATGTATTCCACTTCTGGTCGGGTCGCAGACCTTGTGTCGATAATGCAAGTGAGTTCTTGCTCTCAATTGTAACGCGCTGTCATATTTAAACTAACGTTACACCTGTGACCTGCGTCGGTTTCGAGCGTAGGTACTTATTACGTCAGCCCTTTCTTTTAACCATTTACCTATTGTAGTTCTACTTTCATATCTTGAATTTGTACGCCGTAAAAGGCAAAATATGGCTTGGACTAATAATCTTGTAACATCTTTATATATGTACCCATATTTGTGCAAATAATCGTTTTTGTCTTTGTCTTAATTATATTTATGCACACGTACTTTATAATTTAAGTTGCGAGAAGTACATTGCAAAGATACTGCTTCTTAGTTCTAAAGAAATTTCTTCCAGCAGACCTGCGACTGGAGTAGTTATAAGATGGTAGAAATAACGTGTACACAAAACAAAGAGACGAGGCATCCCTTGCTTCAGCAGAGTAATTGCTTTAGCGAATTTCGCCGTTGAAATACACGTCAAGGTGGACGCCATATGACCATCTGTTATTTCGAGTCTCTTGAAATTTCAACTATTGTAAAAGCGAGCATATCGTTCGTATTGTTTGCTAGTTCTTTTTTGTCTGTATGTTCTAAAACTGAAGGAGACTTAGGGTCTTAGTACAGCACGTTGTCCTAGTTGACAGACTTCTCGCAAATAGAGGAAATAATAAGAACGATCGAGCAGGCAACTTCATAGTAAGACAGAGAGAGTGAGGGAGAGGGAGAGAGAGAGAGAGAGGGAGAGGGAGAGGGAGAGAGAGAAAGAGAGGGAGAGAGAGAGAGACAGACAGAGATACGTAGTTTTACACACGCCACATAACTTCATGACGACTTATGAATTCGTACTGTTTTTTTTTTCAATCATTATTCGTATGGCTCTCTTTAATTAACGAATTAATTGTAAGCTTACTTTAAGAGAACATTCCTTTCGTCGGTTCGTATAGTGTGAAGGCATTTTTTAATCTCACTGATCAACGAGGATATTTTTATCAAATGCAAACAGAAAAGACCGATGTAAATACGCTTTAAGTGGAACGGATTTTTAGGGGAGGAAAACGTGACGAACATTTTTATTGTTGCGTCGTAAACTAGGGACAGTATTTAGCACGTCCAGAGGTACAAAGATGTTGTGTCGTCTTTCTTCGGTTTAATTTCTATCAAAGATCTCAGTACATGGCCAATTTTAATCAGTCACTAGATGCTTGTCTGTTGGTAAGAGAAGAGCTCCTAACAGAAAACAGGACGCGAGGCATTCCCATTTAGTAATTTAGTTAATTGTAGTAACAATACATGGCTCAAAATTGGCTGCACAAATTTTTTCAGTGTTAAATTCACCTTTTATACAATATGTTCTTGCAAATAAATAAAAAAAAAAAATTGTTACTAACTTTTGCTACTAGGTTACTTTGTGTACTAACTTTGCGACCTAGGTGCTTACAGGCTTCACTTAGCTCGCATGTCAGTAGACGAGTATATAGTTCAACCGCGTGCAGAACATAGTCCTTCTTAGAAAACACGCCAGTTAACTTTCCCAAAAAACATTTAAAAAAATTAAAACAACATAACATCACGCCTGTAATCCCCGAAGGGGTAGGCAGAGGAGTGTAGTAAAATACATATGTAGGTTAGTCCAAATCTATATCTATACATATAATAAAATTGTAGAAGAGTTCAATTCTGTGCATTGAATAAAAACTAAAAAAAAATACGCTTAGAGGTCTTCATATAAGCAACACAAGCCAAAAAAATCATTTTGAAATTTTTGTTTGTCTGTCTGTCTGTTGTCCGGATTTAACGGAAAAACTACTGAACGGATTTTGATGAAACTTTTTTTGTTATATAGCTGTTAGTCCTCACCAACACGTAGGCTATAATTTATTTTGAAATAATACACCAAATGTTGCCCAAAGCCACTATTCCACGTGAACGAAGTCGCGGGCAAAAGCTAGTCTGTACTATAATTCGAATAGAGCAACGTCTGAAAATCATTTTATTACTGGAAGGCAGAATTAGGCACAATTGTTACTGCAGGGCCCAGCAGATAGCTGACCAGTCCAGGTCTCCTAGATCGGGAATGGAAGTCATTAAGTGACATTGAAACTGAAAACAGCTAGGGTGACGTCACATTATTGTAAAATTTAAATTGCCACACGGATAATAGGATGGTATTTGCACCTTCTTATAATTATTTTCCACGTTATAAGTAATTTTAATGTTATAAGTAATTTCCACGTTATAAATAATAATGTAGCTATTTTCATGAAACATGATTTTTTTGAAGAATAGATTATTCTTGCTCAAAATTAAATCCGAATTACAAATTATATTCAAACGCCGTGGAAATATTGTTGGTAATGTTCAATAATTATTTCGCTTAGCACATGGCTGTCAGAAACAATAAGGGTTGTGATTTATCTAACGGCAAACATGCGTGACGAAATCCTTAACTGAAAAGGCTTTGCACCTTTACAATCTTTATATTATAAATACCTAGAACATTAATATTTACGATTTGTATATACAGTTTTTAAATACATGTTTTCAAGTTGTAATAAGTAAATTATTATTTCGTAGGAATCACAAACTTAGAACCTAGATCAGTTGTATTTGATAACCGTTCATAAAGATATCGTAATTTTTTACGTTATAAAATCATAGGGATTTCAAGAAGTGGCACGATATTTGCGACATATGCATTTCACATAATAAATATTTATTCAAATATCGTTCAAATATTAGAATCCACCCGCACGTTCTAGTTATATGCGGTTTATTCTGGACAAAATAAATTTTGATTATATTAAACATTGCTCGCAAATTAAAACAAATTTCCAAAACTGAATAATCGTACTTTGTTCAAGTCAACATACTGTTTATGTAATTTCTCTTTACCCAACAGCAGGGTCTCAAATGAGAAAGGCTTCTACAAAAGCAAAGCCGTTACACAAAAGAAAATCCATGTGGCGTTATGACTTCAAACTATTTTTCTTTGCGGCAAAGAAAAGAAAGAATAATGCCGCTAAGGATTGCATTATTCTGGTATTACGGAATGAAGGGTAGGAGCCGGTGTAATTACGGTACAAACGGTTCCCGGCGCCTTCACATCAAATGGAAAATACGAATAGGAACAATGGATGCAATCCTTTTTGATCCCACCGCTGGGGCTGGATAGCCGTAATACCCAAATGCTTGAAGCTTACCGACCAGCCTGTACCAGCGTGGATTGGAGGCGATGTAAGCTAGTAATAACAATAATAATTTATTGCCTGTATGAGAAAATCCGCTCTTCTGTTACGTAATCATAATTATATAAAACAAATGGAACATTTGGAAACTCTCGTTTTTTAAGTAAAATTAAATGTGTATGGACTTTTTCTTAAGATTTTTGAAAACCTAACTACGCATAAGTAGTTCAGTTATTCATTCGAGAAACAACTTTATGTAGATTAGCTCCAGTATTATTAGTTATGGGTCGCCGGTCGCTTTGCGGGTTATATAATTAACCTGCTTTTGTCCTATTTTACAATTACTCATTTAAAATTTTGTAAGACATTTTGTGCTCTGATTTGTATCACGATTTTCAGGAAGACAATGTCATATATATGATCTGCAAACATATAAACAATATGTGAACAAAGGAACACAGCATTGCGTAAAAGTTTCTGATTGTGTTGTTGTTGAAACGAAGTGGCTTTTTACAAATATTTTATAAGAAATGGCATCTTCAGGAAAGCCAGCGGCGAGTCGAGTTGCCGTTATAACATCGCTGCAGAAAGCAATTGCTATGTCGTAGCTCATTCAGAATCAAATAAAGCCAAGAAGAGCCAAGAAAAACATGGACATTGTTAACGCAAACTAGTGTTCGATTCACTACAAAATAAATGGTTAAGCATTTTTATACCACTGTTAATGTTACGTGCTCTACACCTCGGTACCTCATTTACTAAGAACTGTCCAATATTCGATATATACATAAATGATTTCGATATCGATTCGTACGAATCGATAGCTACGAGTGTGTAAGCGTGGTTCTGTTCCAATTTAAGGTATTCCTTCATAATTTCTTGATTGGAGCACAAAATTACATATTTACGAAAAAAATCTGTTGTATGTAATAATATCTTTGGAATACCGCGGTGTTTGTGTTCGAAATAAAAAGCATCTCTTTATTCATTCAATTCACGTCCATCACAATCGCGATAATTCAATCACAGAGAAAGCGGTTAAAGAAATTCCAAGTAAAAAAAATATGTTATAAGTTGCAAAGTCAGCGGATTCATTCTTGAAATAACCAATCCGGAGCTGCAGGTGAAAAGCTCGCAATAACATTTAGTTTATAGGAAATTATCGTCTATGAAATGTATCTGTATATCACGTGAAATAGAGCACTCCTGACTCGGTAATATAAAAAGACGCACGCCATTTTTCATATTAAAAAGCATTGTGTTTTCCCAACCAATGGTTGCTGCGATTTACATGAGTGTTAAGAGCCAAAAACCGTTGTAGGGAAACGATTTCACAAATCAGAATCATAGGTCGTAAGTAACAACACGTAATAACACAACCGTGCTCCAGTAACAAGTGATGGTGCTCTTCGATAGGTCGGTCGTAATTCTGCTCTACAATGGATTAGACGAAGGACTTTGCGTCTTGGTATTAAAGTTGAGAATCGTTTGCATTTCAAACACGATTTGTACTCACATGCTGTGGGTACTTTGTGGAGATGAAAGAAAATATAATTTGTCGAGTCGTTAAATGAAACGTGACTCGCGAGTCGGGATCATAACTTTCTCGCTGGGTGGTACGTTCTCAGCCAAATGTTCCGAGGATATAGTACGAGTTAGTGTTCCAGGATGGCGCCCGATAGGCGCATTGTGAGAACTTCATAATTATCTCGACCCACATCATGGTAAGACTGCCCGCAGCGTTTCTTATGACAGCCTCAATACAAAACGAAACGAAAAGATTTGCAGAGAGACATTACAATAATATATGTATATCTTCACTGATATGTTTCTGATAACTTTGCTTTTCGAAATATTTTTAATGCAGTAGAAAGACATATTTATCATGGTATATCATTTTAAAAACTGTTATTGTTAATTGTATTTTTAAATACAAATTAATAAGCAGACAAATATTTAGTGCTATATTTTTTAAAAATTACGCAATATAATGTGAAACAAGACAGGCCCACTTCTTAAAGAACTTAAAATATTTTAATATAGTCCATTGAAGGACTACTTTCCATTTACGTTTTATTCAATTATTTGGCTATTTTCTGAAACTCACGAAAAGACATTACGCCTCAACACGGATCAACGTCCGTAAGGCGAAATACTCGTATTTAGATTTAAAAGACAGGATAAATGAGAGGAGGGCTTTACGACGTATTTTATTATTTTCTTGGGCCTTGCTGGGAGAATGCGAATCATCTAACGGTGCAAATGGATATGTATAATATTAATTGACTTAACGGTCTTTCGGATTTTGGCTTTCTTAAATTGTTATAACACTGTAATAAGTACTTACTTCAACCTAAAACCACTTACTACTCGTACTTTTTCAATATACATAAGCTATTTGTTGGAAGTTTTCTAACAATACGAGTATTGTTAAAGACTGCGGCAAAGGAACATTATTTTGCGACCAAGTCAGGTTGAATTGAACTTGCCGCGTTTTCACGTGCTTAATCTTGCGAATTTTTATTTATTTCATCCCGCATTGTGATTTATTGGTCTATTAGACGCATGTTTATTAAGAGATGCATCCTGCGGTTTCCCGCTGTCTTTCTCAGTTAATCTGTCTTTGTTGTCCTATTTGTCGCTGTCTGTTATATATGTATGTCTCAGAAACTGGTATAAAAATAGAGCTTTTCTAACACCAATTTCCTTATCATTTTCTTTTTTCTTAAGTGTATATTTGTAGACATTCTGGCGCCTGCTTGGGGTGAGTCAGCTATTTTATCGATATTTTATAGTAAAGTCTAGTGTTACTGCCACAAAGGCGAGCCATATATTCAAATGTTTATTGAATAGATCTTAAATTTTAGTGTCTTTTATAAATTGCAATTTTCCTTTAAATCTAGACAGACACGTGTCTTGGAACATAAATTCAGTTCATTATAAATAAAATTAGCATATTTATCACAAAACACTATGATGAGCAAGCAAGCAAGCAAATGAGCAAGCAGTCGTCAAATTAGTAAAAATCCATTTACCATATATGTCCGTTTTGTTGGATACGGGTGTGCTTAGAATGCGTAGCCGTAGGTTAAAGACTTAATATAGCTCGCGGGCTAAGTGCGATTGTGTATTGATACTTAACAGCGCACAAAATGTTCTTAAATGGAAGGATGGTGCTAAGATTTGAACCCCAGACAGCTGGAGTGGGAGGCTGATCTAAACCACTAAGCGATCGAAGAACATGAACGGGACAGTACGATCATCTGACCTGAAGATCATCTGACGCTAAACGATCATTACGGCCCGTTAGGCCTCTGTAACCAATTTACAAAGAGAATGAAATCATTTTTTAAATTGATAACGGGAACGCCTAATGACTTTAATATACCTTCACCTTTTAACAGAAATGCTTGCAGTATTTATCACTTTTCAATTATGTAGTAAGCAAACAGTTTTGAAGCGTAGTAAATCGTTTCTGCTGTCTTAAAAACAAGATTTGTCTATTCAACGATACAACCCATGTAGTCTATAAGCTGCAGTAATCATTACTATCAAATGACCGGAATTTTATGTAGTGGTTTTTGATATGAATTTCCTAAGGATGAAAATTATGTGTAGTAGGTATTGTCGATGAAAATTCGAAATGTTAATACTTATAAATAAATCATTAATTATTCTATTAGTTATAGAAAATGTCAATGAAAATCATTACATTATAATAAAATGAAATAGAGAAGGTGGTTGCGCCTGTAAATATCCGATAACGATAGAACTTATTAACCTCGGGGCCCGAGCTGGTAAACGAACGATAAATAAAGAGGAATTACTTCTTAATTTAGTTACTGCTGTTAGTACTATAGTTGTCAAATGTAAGCTCCACAATGTTCGTAGTTTAAAATCTGATTAAGTTTGTTACGAAATACGAGAGTCCGGCAAACAATTTAGTGGGTCACATCTGTATATTTTGAAGAAAAGTAATAGCAAAGCGTAAATACTCAAAAGATTTTTAGAAAACATGGTCGATATTCAATATTACAATAACTATTATGATGTGTTCAGTATTATGTATGTACCATTAAATATCAAGTGGCTTCAACCCTATTCTTTTGTACATATTATAAAGATGTCTTACTACGCTCCAATTCCATGTCGTCAACTGAATGTAACTTAAAATGATTTTGGTAAATACACTCAACGTTCTTACGAATGTCAAGCTAAATGAAATGAGTAACAGTAAGTACCTGCGTATTCAATGTTTGTTTTAAACTTAATACAAAATGTATGATACTCTAGGAGACGGTTGGAAACATCGAGAATAAAATCCTTAGATGAATACAAAAGATTAAGTATAAACCAAGACGATGGTACAGTCGGTATTATAACTTAAAACTTAAAATGTAACAAAAATATTAATTATATAAATAACATTAATAAATAGAAAATTCTTAAAGCTCGGGGCAAGAAAATTGCGTGTCACCTACGATAGTTAATATTACATTGAAAAAGTTATACTCGCTTTGTGTGTAGAAATTGATCTGATAAATGATCTGATGTACCTAACCGCTCGAATTTTTATTGTCGATAGTCACAGTGCGGCATTACTTGTCGACGTAGCGATAAGTTTATCGCTCTGGATGTAAATCCATCCAACACTGTTGAGTTATGACCCAATGTAGTGTGAACATTATTTAGTGGTGTTTGTGAATTACACGGCCAATCGTCATACTATGTACTTTATCTTCATTATTATTATTAGTATTTACAATTATTATTAGTTCACCGCCGAAATTGTGTTTTGTTCCCATTTCACTGAATCCAGCTGCCCTACAAACCATTACATTGTACGACAAAAGAAACTATAAAATTTACTTGCATGACTATGTCACATTAGTGCAATGACAGCAACGTTGTTTTATGTGTTAAAACTCATAACACAAGAACAAAAGCGCTCGTCGCTCTGCGGTCGTAAATCGCTAGCTAGCGATCTGTGGTAAGCGACCCTTGGCGTAGTTGGCACGTCGATCATCGCTGGTCGCTAGTGGGATAACGTGTCCAACGCTCGAGCTCTTGTAAACGCTTATTAAGCTATCTCAGATGTGATTATTGGAAATAATTAAAACCCACCTGATCTCCTAAAAGTATACTGGAGTGCCGTTGTTTCTCAAACTTCAGGCCTCTTGCTGATATGAAGAGCGATCCGAATCAAGTGGCCTTTGAAATTGTTTTGTAAAAATCTAATATACCAGTCACTTTGATTTTATTTCATGTTTCAACTGGAGTTTCGGTGCGCTTACACCTGTTATCTACTTTTTTATGTATCGGCAGGACGTCAATGAGCCTCGAATAAAAAAATGTATACAACGATGTATGCTATATACACGTAGTACACGACACGTTACAAACTCAATTTCGAAAGTATGTGCTCAACAATATAATTGAGTTTGTTATGAGTGCCGAACAAAAAAACCTCAACGGAAAATGGGATGGCACTTAACGTCTTAGCGAAGTTATTTCCTTTAAGTTATTTCCTTTAGGATATCGACAGCTACTTCGCCAATCTGAGAAATGTCCTAACGAGAAATGCTAGCTCTAGATCGGCAGCTAGATTCTTAGGATCCGTGTCACAACCTCATTCACATATCTCGGTTCATTTCTTTTTGTTTTTGCGGTGAAAAATATTCTGCTAGAGTTGAAGAGTTTCTCTCGACATAATGAGGTTGGTTTTATTTCGACGTGGAGTTCTTCAGACACCGATAATGCTGATAGTCTCGATATTAACGTACGTTATCCTCATTATGGATACAGATAATGCTCTCTTATCACCATAAAACGACGCATTTAACAATAAGTATTACATGTCTTGTACAAAAATGATTTCTAAAAAATATATTAAGCTTCAATATAATAAAATACAAGCGGTAGGTTTACATATTCCATGATTTATAAGCAAAAATGTAACTCGATGCATAAAAAGCATTTTCTTATTGATTACATATTATCAATAACATTCTATTTTTGAATATCATATAACCTTCATTGTATGAAATCTAATTACTATATGCACAGACGATGAAATAGAGGCCAATACGATTAGCGGATGGACGCACTTCATTGGATTCCAGATTACGGTGAGCCAATGGAGTATTAACAGCTAAGCCAATAATTTTAGTTAGCACAATAAAAGTGGAATAAATGTTCATGCCATGATTATTTGAATAATTTTATAAAAATATTTCTTTTTATAGATATAAGGCGACTACAAACATTTATGTCTATACATAAGTATGTAAACAATTTGATGTGAATGAAACCTTATAAGGCTTTAAGTATTAGTCTAAATTGTCAAACTGTTATGTTTAAGAAAGCGTTTTCAAGACAGAAATAATCTATTCAAAAATACAGCGAAATTTTGTGCCTTCTGGGTATTTTAGATATATTAAGACAATACTTAGACAAAAAACTTTTGTACATATTTAGTTAAGTTCTTATATTCGTTTCTGAGTTTACGAAACAAAACGGATGTTGCTCGCTAATCGCGGTTATGAAATATGCAAAAATGATTCGATTTTCAAAGCTTAGGAGACATTACCGTCCCTTCTTCGCCTCGAGACGCAACAGGAATATTTTATTAGGCGTCCCAAAGATAGCATTTTGAATTTTACGTGAGACCGTGAGACCGTTCGGTTCTGTTCCGATTTTAGTGCAAAATTTTTCGTCACGTCAAATGATTGAATAGAAGTAAAATTTGTTTCTTTATGTAATAAATCAAAGATTTTTCACAGTTGTACAGTTGTTGCAATAGAATACATAGATTATAGTAAACGTATATCTATATATTTACATATATATCTATTATTCGATGACATTTTTCACAGAATTAAAAAAAGTCAAAATGTTTAGTTTCCACATTGTTTTAATATGCTTCTTAAAACTTAAACATGCGTAATGTTTTTGAAATATTTTTTTTACCACATTTTAATTGCTATCTTTGTTTCAGATGATGCTGAGATCAAGTTTTCGAAGTGCCCCCGAAGTGATCGTTCATCTTTCATGTCATAGTAAAGCATAAGAGGCGAAGAGGCGACGTAAGGAGGGAAAGTAAAACAATAGCAATAGTAACATAACTGAAGCAACTAAAACTACGCTGTGTTGCATGCGATCTAAATGCCTTATACAAATGAAGTGTGCGCTGCTGTTCGCAGGCGCCGACTATGTTCGACTCGACCAAAGGCGCATTGCTTGTAGCGCCATCTCTTTCTAATAACTCGTGCTGGCTCAACAATAAAGGCTGGCCTTCTACCTTTCCTGCTCCGGGTGATATATTAAAAGCCTTCTTTATATTTGCCTTGTCTATGGGAATTGTCTTTGGAAACCTTGTATTGATCTGCGTGTTGAATAATCGACGATATATCAAATATATTGACAATCAGGTGCGATTTACAAAACTTATTCGTATTGTATATATCTTTGATTTGCGCTCTTGATAGCACTCGTAGAAGTAGAAAAGTAACTTATGTGAAAGTATGAAGTATTGTTTAGCCTTAAAGATTCATTTTTATATTCAAATCAGGGTACATACTTTCTATTTTTCATTGATTGTTAGTTTGTTAATTGATTAGTAAACTGTTAATACTTACTCTGATTTAGTAATGAAGATGAAGAAACGTATATTGATCAATACAATACTTTGTCTTTGAATTTTATATTTTTGCAGCCAAGGTATCTTTTAACTTCTTTGGCATTGAACGATTTGTTCACGGGCATTCTGATTGCGCCTGTGGCTCTCCTGCCAGCTTTGTACAAGTGTTGGCCCTACGGCGAGATATTCTGTCAAATTCAGGTAAACTAAACGCATATAAAACTAGTAAAGTAGAATAAACATACTTAGATGCCCTCTTACATCAGTATTTTATCAAAATCAATTACAAACAAGACCACGCGTTGGCTTTCAGTCGGCCGTTGTCAGGAATACTATTGAACAGTAACCGTGCTTAAGATTCGAACTGATATTGATTAAAGTCAATATGAGGTCCATGTAATTTATTCTGATTAACGAATTGATTGAGGAGTTAATTTGTGGTACACCAAAGTATCTACGGCGTTAATCATTAACAAAATAGGACATATTATATGAAATTATTTTCTATGAAATTTAACAAATATCTCTTAATCCGGTTAGACCTAGACGAGGCTTCAAAGTCCTTGTAAACTTTATTTAAACAAGAGATGAAGAGAAAATGAGTAAAGTTGGTACTGGGAAAAAAGTTCCCAATTGAGTAGGCGAAGTTAAAAGGTAATCGGATGCTAAGGATAAGAGTGTTTGGTACGGCTACCAATTTATTTTATTTTACTGAAGTCCTTGTATTTACATTTGATGTTGTTTTTGTTTTGGCTACCAAGTTGGTTTTAATGAGATTCCCTTGAGTCTTCGACGAAATTCTAAATGTGATGTAATAATGTAAGAGATGCGTAATAAAGGATCGCCAACGCCATTGTGGTATCTCTTTTGATGATACGCTGAAAGTTTGGCCGTTTAAAAGACTTATTGTTGGGAAACGCTGACTGCACGTCATTGGCGGACAATGAAATCGTTAAAACTTCATGGTTACGGTTCTTAATTCTTTATCGTCGATGGCTTATTTAGTGACTGTGCACAAAGTTTTCGACAAAGCGAGTTTAAACTTTGCAAGTTATCGAACCTTGAACATTGTTAACAATTGCTTAGGAGAAATTTTGTGTTACAGGCCCTTTTGAGGGGAGCAGTGAGTCAGCAAAGCGCCGTCATTTTAGTCTGTATGGCGATAGATAGATATTTATACTTGTTGCATCCAAATACCTATCAGAAGCATTCTAGTAAGAAGGTAAATCAGGTTTACTCTCTATTTGTTTCATAATTTTGCACCCTATAACGCTTGTAACATAATATTTTAAATTCTGACTTTTGAAGAACTCTATTTGCAACGTTATTATGTTCAGATCTTCACTGATTTATTTTAAACCACTGCGGTACTACTTTTCTACTTTCACTTTCATCCAAATGACGTAATGAGATTAATAGACTTATGTTAAAGCTAACTAAAATGTCTAATCCATCTAGAATTGGACCGTCATGTAATCATTATCAGCGTATACTAATTTACTCCTGGACAGGCTTCTTTCTTTATTTTTTTTACTGTGTAATAAGCATGCATTTGACTAATGAGTATCATCGGGTACTGTACCAAAGGTATCATATCAACCTTTTGCCTATAGCAGAATAAGTATTATGCTGTGGAGGTCAATGCTTTTGTAGGAATAAGGCTTCTCAAAATATGAATAATAAATTAATCAAAATTTCGCAATAGTCATAGTAAGCTATCTTCGGTTCATTTTTACAAGCTATTTTTCAACCAACCATATTTATAATAGCTGTATATATAATTCGGAATTGCTAATATTATTGCCATATAAATGTATAAGAATATTAAAAGTTTTGCTTTAACAAACAAGTGATTTTACTTTCCAAAGAATTTAAAATTCAGCAAATCCAAGTTTCTGTAGAGAGAAGGCTTTGCTCGATAACACCTTTCGTACCTTAAAATCTCTCCTTTGAGCCGCTTAAAAAGTTCTGACTGCCGAGATTTAAACGTTACTTAGATACGAGTATTTGCAATGAAGATATTCTTAATAAAGCTTTAATCCTGAGATAAATTTATTTTGATACACCGAGTGGGGAATACAAGATAAGAGAAATTGAAGGTAGGTATTTTTATGAGTATTAAGAACTGAGGGAAAATACTAGTGAAAGCTGGTATTCAGTAACTGGTACCTAATATGGACATATTAAAACTATTGCAACGATATATTATTTTGATAAATACCTGTCTTACAGTTTTACCGTCTTTCAGGGTTGCGTTCTGGTCATAAGCATAACCTGGATTTTATCCGTGTCACTATTTGCCATAATGGTTTTACCTAGATCTGGTTATTATTTTAACGCGACTGGTCTGATGGCTTGTGACGTCTTTCATAGCAGAGTGGCCTTCAGGTATAAGACTTTTGTTATACTCAAGAACCTAATTTGAATTAATTTGTATTTCATTAATATCTTGCTCAGTTTTACAAGACTCGATGAAGGTTTTATAAGTTTTAAAACCTTTATCGGATAATTTATTTCTGACCGCATCTTTGTGTGTACATGTTAATTTGTCACATTTTATTGATTACGATTAATAAAATGTTGTACTTTTTAGAATACTTTCATGTTGCGCGTATTATTTCCCAACGACGATGGCTTTGATGTATTGCTACGGTTCCGGGTTTCATGTCAGCAAGACTAGGAACAAGTGCGATGAGGGTCAAAGGACGAACGGAGTTCACGCACCTTGTACTAAGCCATCTCACTCTGAAATCGAGATCGTGGTAAAACTTGAGGATAACATCATTACTATTACATAATTATTCAAATTACTGAGTTAATAATTAAGTCGATATTTAAAGATTGCAAAATTAACAGAATATTAACAATTATCCTAATATCAGGAGCGTGTCTTCAGTAAATAAAAGTCAAATCAATTTAACCAACTCATACTATGTTTATTGATTACCTTTGACGGATTGTACTTGTCCGAATAAAATATAAATACGCCAGACTACTGACTTTTGCCTGAGTATTACTCGTTACGGTCTGTGTGTTAACATTTTTAGAGAAGCATAAGTACTTACCAGCACTCCTGATATTGTTTCATTTTGAAAGAGTAAATTGAATCTGTAGTTTATACTAAATACTTCTGACAAACTCAATTCTGTAGCAACTGCATTCGATGTTAAATTATTTTTCGTTCGTTTACTTGTGATAACGATGATAGCGTTTTGACCATAATATGAATATTTCATGTTTTTCTTTCAGCAAACTCCGGCACCAATAAGGCCACACAGTGTGAGTACGTCGCGAACAATGGCTGCTATGTCGTTAGGATTTATCGTGATGGTAACACCAGCCACTATTCAAGAAGTTGTTGCGGCATGTACAGGATGCAAAGTATTTGTTTTCTTTGTAATATGATTCCTATTATTTCAATTGCATTTGAATAAACAACACATATTTTTTTCAGGTCCCGCCTACTTTAGACTTTATAGTCACGTGGTTAGCTTTAAGCAATAGTTTCTGGAATCCATTTCTTTATTGGCTATTAAATAGTCACTTCAGAAGAATTAGCCATGAACTACTACAGTATTACGTAAGCAATTATTTGTGTACACTCATTGGTTTTATGTTTTTACCGCCGAAAGAATGTTCAATACAATATTAATATTATATAGGTACATGAAAGTAAAGAGGACACTAATGAAACCGTTAAGTATTACAAATATATACATGCGTTACTTTTCAGGTTTGTTGTCGCAGATCTAAGTCTTATCCAGGCTATGAAAAGCCAACCGGTTGTTGTGGCTCACCTATTGCATCTGATTTGCATTCGAAGGGCGAATTTGAAGGCCTCGGAGAGAAATATTGGGGAGAAATATTGGAACGAACCGTTTCTTCCACTTCGCTACATGCTATCCAAAAAGCCTGTCACAGAGATCCTCTTCGCTGTAGCGGTTCATTTAAAGGTTGCCCGAGTGGTGCTTGTAAGCATAACACAAGGTTCTTCGATGGGTACGGTCCGACAGACTATAGACAACTAGACAGGACTGCATTTCAAATCGAATCGTGCTCGAGGCAATGCAGAATGAAAAATTCTGATTTCTGTCTATTCCGACCCGGTCTTGAATGTGGTCGATCTCGTTCCAATCTTAGCCTCGATGAAGGCAACTACAATAAAACTTGTAACGGACGGCACCCGGAATTGTGAGAGTTCCCGAACTGCCCGGTTTTCGGGCATAGAAGTAATAGTATAGGGATATATCCTGCAGTTGAACATTTCAATTCTAGTATAAAGTGGAAATTTAATGATTCTTCTTGTATAGACGATGATAATATGCCAAATTTGGAGCATAATCTTGATAGAATACGGAGCCTTAGTCACGAAAGAAGTTTTAGTGTATATGGTGCAAAGGAAAACGATAATTTATTACAAGTTGAAATGAACGATATAGTGGATGACGATTCGGACGAAGTCAAAGAATACGTTGGCGGTTGTAGTGGTGTTGGTGATTTTTGTGAAGATAAAAGTGAGTACGGTGTAACACATAAGTTTTCCCGACATTCTTCATTATCAAATAGGGAACTTGATGTTATCAAAGAAAGTTCGAGGAGTTCAAGTGATACAGAAGTAACTTTAACGCGATGACTCCCGAGGGTCACATTTGACACAACAGTAAATATTATACATTTAAATGTGTCACCGAACAAAAGACGATATACTAAGTAGAAACTTTATATTATAAAAGAAATAATAGTTGTTTGTGTAATTATAGGATTTCTATAGATTAAAATGTATGTACGTGGACCAGTATCTACCAGGTCTATTTTTGTAAGTTATCGAGTTGTAATATAAAATATGTCAAAAAATTGCAGAAACATGACAAAGGGTTGAATAAGTATTACCTACTCAGTAAAAAACTGTAATGAAAATGTTTCGGTTTATAATAATACAGAATATTTAATTGTAAAACTCAAAGTAAAGCATTAAGCTGTTGTAGAAAATTTTGTATTTTTTGTATTATCATAATCAATTAGTACCTATCGTGACTGAGCATAATTTGACTCATTTATATTGTTTCAATGTCACTGTGATTGCAGTAATGTAGTCGAAACACTTTATATAGTCAAAAAAAATATGGTTAACATGTCTTGGTTTCGTTCATAATGCATAATGATGTTTAGTTTTCGATATTTATGCTATATAAAATGTAAATAGTTTATATCTTTTAAAAAGTAGATTATTATACATATAGTAATTACTTTTTTGTAATAAACCTCCATTATCTCGACATTGTACATTTCGAATCGAGTTTCGTTTGTCCACAAACTTATAACAAAGTGCAGTGTGCCTATTGCGAGCTTTCTTCGCTACTCGTCTCCGAACGTGTAAACTACAATTTGTATGAAATTGAAACAGCGCCTACTATTGTCAGTAATGGGAAACTAATTTTTGCAAGTGCGAATGTCAATAGCACTTGTCACTGGGGAACATAATCGCACGTGATTGGTTGTTTCGAGAGCTCAAAGTGTAGGAAATACAAAATTTGACATTTGATAAGTCAATATCATAGCAACTTGCGCTCGCTTCTCATCGTGAATATAATTGTTGAACTCGCACTCAGCACACAGGTGGTTAATTACAGAATGTATATTTTAAGCCGTAGACTTTCTGCTATTTTGTGATTGTTATTGAAACGGAGGAAAATGTAGCAATTATTTAAGTGGCCATAAAATAGTCGTTATTATTGTACTGTGTCATGGATGTACAAAGGAGTTTGGATTACTAATATGTTATATTAATTGACCATTGAAGGACAAACGTAAGGAACTTATTCATTTAGGTCATAATGTTACACATACTGTGATGTCTATTTATTTGTCTTGAGAACAATATTGTTGACATCGAGTCATGCATGCAGGCATTTGTTTTGCAGTTTGAAAGCATAAATATAACCAATTATCGTAATAGGCTACGGCGAGATGCGGTTATATTACACGAATTATGATTGATACTCTGCAATTTATTTATATTTCACTGCTGATTTGTCCCTGAGAACTAATGTACAGGTCAAGGAGCTTATTCTTCAATGCTGGTCTCAGGGAAAATTATATTGTGACATGCTATTTAATCTATGTAGTCGTTGAATGTGTTTATTTAAACATTGTATATATACATATATAAGTTTGTTGCATGTTAAATAAAGGTCGTCAAACATGTTTGTCGTGTTAAAAGAAAATTTTTTGAACCCCTAAATTATTATATAACTTTATATTATAATATATTCTTATCATAACAATGTATAATAGACTTGAAGTATTTTAAATAATTAAATTATGTATCTAAGATAATTGAATTTGTATAAATTAATTTGCAGATGGATTCACTTGTTGCCATTCTGTCCTTAAATTTTAGGTTACAAGTATATTAATATAATTCTTCATATACGTATGGATAAAACAAGACTGTTCGCAGGAAAATTGTTAGGGCACCCAGGATCGCACAATACTACCTACTCTCCTTCATTATGATGTAAAAACATTGACATATATTGTATGTATATAAGTATAATGCCGAATGAAAAGAGAAATAAAATTGATTTATTAATGGCGGTGTATTTTGTTACGTCCTGCTCTAATACATCTTACGAACCATGTAGGTATTGTTTTGTAGAAGCAACAAAGATACGTACCGGCGACTTAATGTCCAATCATCACTGGAACTGGATTGGTTAAAATGGCTTTAAAATATCTCAATCCAAATAGTACTGAGATTCATTTGAGTGATAAATGTGGTGTTACTCTGCTGACGTTTATGCTTACAACAAGCTTTTACTTTATAGCGATGCAAGTTTTGCGGCTTAATGGCGCAAATACAGATACAAGCAGGGCATAGTATGCAATGTCCTTGCTTAAATATATTATGTAACCTACTTACACATTCCAGAACATAACAGTAGCTTCGCCTACAACACTCATAATTGGATTAGTTAAACTTTGCACAGAGTACTAATGTACTAAGTGTCTTTAAATATTAAATTGACATTCGCAAACACATTTTTTTATTAAGACACAAATGTTGAAAGCGAGATTTTGCTCATCGTAGTAATACAACTTAAGATCAGTGAGTCAATGAGATATCTGGTTTACTACAGTTTTACGATCAGTCCACAATTTACTGCCCAACGCTGTAAGTCGTAGTGAATGTGCTGATGTTAGTTTCCATTGAGTCTCTTGATCACTGTGACACGAGAGAACCTTACAAATAAAGTTTCTTTTACTTAAAAACATGTTTGACAAAACTTGCTAGTATTTTATAGGTGCATTGTAATATCTAAATATGGACATAACGTAATATATAACGCTCATTCTTGAATATTTACCTATAACCGACTTAAACAGGACTGTGGGAATAAAAATATTAGTATTAATCCACTAAGAATTAACTGTCCTTAATATTGTTGGCACTGGTAATGAAAGAAATATTGTATTACCAGACTTTTACGTCTCCTTTGATAAAAATTTGAAGGGCGGAGGAAGGATTTGATTCGAACACAAAAGATAGCGACTACCGATTTAAGTATATTACGGAGGGCGCCAATGTAATACAAGGGCGAAATAGAAGGACATTCTATTTAGGTCACAATCATATAATTCCTTGTAATATTGAACCGTTATTGTCGAAATCGGTATTTATTTAGTTTCGCACACTAATTAAATGAAGGAACTACAAAATCATATCAGCTAATAAATAAAAAATGGAACACACCGTATCAAAATAAATGATAGATCAGACAATCGTTTAGAATACGCGATGAAGACCTAACAAATGGAATAAAAGGGGACTATAAAAGGTTGACCGTTATTAAGAGTGGCGAAAAGTATAAACAACCGATAGAAAAAGCCGTTATGAGACCGTAGGCTCCGTTGAGATCTAACGGGCGAAGAAAAGAACGTGACAACTGCTTCCATTGTATCCTTCATCAATAATGTCTTAGTATATTCTCGTATAGATTTTCTCATATCAAGATATTGTTATTAAATGTGAAAGGTAAGACCACACTTAATTTCCTTTTTAGTCTCGGTTAAGCGAGGGGTATGGAGATTCCGTATTAGTGGTACTAAAGAAAGTTACAAATATGAATATCTGTCGCTATCTGACACTCGTAATACAACTAAAGCCATAGGCGACTGCAACAAAACGACATTAGCACTTTCAAAGATATTATAGATATGAACATATTATGTACTTTCATAAATTTACATTTTTATATTATTTCAACATAAGGATTAGTAGAATTAGGACATGTTTAATAACCGATGATTTATTAATGTACCAACAAAGCATTGCGTGAAGTTCGGCCAAGTAATTTTGTCATGGGCGTTTTATCAAAGCCATAATAATTTGTCACAATTTACTTCAATTTTTATGTTCTTACATGGCTGGCTGTATTTAGCGGAAATTATTATAAATGGGGTCGCATGAGTTGACAAATATCTTGTACGTGATTTCTGTTGCGTATATAGAATATTTTCTTTATTTTATAAGAAACATCACGATTTTAAATACACAATTCAAATTGTTCAAGTGTGAAAAGTAGTATTTTAGTACATGCAGTCTTCTAATTGAAATACAATCTGCATAGCGCCTTACTTATCGATATTATGGATGTCCTAATTTTTATGTTCACGGGTCTTCTAATTTTGCATTGAAATACATTTTTCTTTATATTAATAAATAAACAAAACAAAATATTTTTTATTTCACAACAATAAGTAGAAATAATAAAAGCTTAAATCATGCTTGAAACATCAATGTCTTTAAAACAGAACTACCAATTATCATTATTTTTTTTACTACTTTGCAATATTGAACTGAATATTGACAAATAAAGAAACATTGTGGACTCGTACACAAGCAATACTAATACTTCTGTTATAGTTAAATATACAACGATTGTCTCTAGAAATACGTTACTTACCTACAACATTAGAATAAAATTTAATTATTTAAATAGCAATGCAGATAAATGTTATTTATAGAGGCTTAAATAAGCAGGCGCGTTTTATAGCTGTATTAATTTCACTAACAAAGACTCGAGCATAATAATGTTGTGTTACGGAGGCGGGCGACCGCAGTGAATGCTGGGACGTGTCTCGTGTCTTTATGTGCGATAATGCTGTAGGCCGCACTCTAATGTGTCCAACACGTTTATTCTCTTTACGTGTCTATTGGACATTGAATATACTTGGACAGAATTACGAACAGCTGAAATTTAAATCATTTTTGAATATTTTAGTATAATCAATCATTTAAATTTCCTTTGCATTGAGAAATTTAATATATATCTTAACTATTAATTAAAGTTATAAAAACTTTTACGTACTATGTTACATTTAAATTTATAGTTAAGTAAAAAAAACCATTATATCCTATGCCAATTTTTTTTTAAGTTCATTGTGATTTATTTTACTTTTACCAATTAACAGATTGAGCGAATAAATTTTCGGCAGCGTGTATCCCACACAGCCAAGGCTTCCTGTTATCATGTCTGTGAGTCATATAATATATCATTCTATTGTATTCCGGTTCCAAGAATCTGACAATATATTCAATGTTCTGTCTCCCTTATGCGTTATGAGGAGAGAGTCAAAATTACAACAAATAAATATTGCTACGGAATATTTACAATATTACGTAAGATTCTGCCTAGATATTGATGTATATACCCCTATTACTTACAGGGGTAAAGTAAGGATATCCATTGGCTAATCTTCTTTTAATTGTACTTTAATTAAGTTCATCATACATGCTCGTTTATTTAAGATGGATACTTTTTACTTGACAATATTTTGGGATGTTTCTAATATTATACAAATACAACATAATAATTATAACACTTAGGACTCTACTATTCACAATAGATATCTAAATCCGTTTGGTAATTCTAGTGTTATGAAGTAATATAAAAGCTTTTATCTTTTTAAGGAAGCTTTTATCTAACTATACAATATTGTATTATCATGGTAACCAAACGTGTCAGCCAAATGTCAGGCCAATAGCTTCGGTGAAAGTGGGTGAAATATTAATTGCGAAATTCCAGGACACACCAGTTAAGTGAAATAAAGGATTTTCAAAGGAAAGTACATTTATTTTTAATAACAATTACATAAGTAAGTAAATCATTAGATCTCGGTTCCGAAATAAACACGGGGTCTTCACGAGTAGGTACCTACCTATCACTCTTGAACTGTGGAATAGGTTTTTGTTTTCTTAAAATTATACAAATATTTGAGTTCGTCGTAGTCATTCTCGCTGAAGTTCCTGCTTTATGTTTATTAGCAATTATTATTATTCGTAAAAATTTGTTAAAAATATATTTGCATCAGTAAAATATAGAACAAATTAAAGCACGTGTAATATGTTTCCTCAACTAATAGACAAGATCAATACAAATGAGCACGATTACGACATAACAAATTCTACTTTAGCTAGCGGTTCACTAATGAATCATGCATATGTTGAGATGTTGCACAAGATAAATGATGTTAGTGTCAAGTCAATGTCGGAAGTGTCTAGAAGTCAATATAAGTAACACACAATATAAATTCAAAATGTAACCTAGCAGATAGATTTCAAGTACCGATAAATAAAGGACCCTCGACCTCGACCCTTTTTTAGGTAGATATTTTATAGCCTCTATCTACATTCAAGCGCAATTTGAAAGAAATCTTACACTCAAATACTCCTAGAGCATCTTTATTCGATAGGTAAATGGACGTAGGATCTAGTTTTGTAGGAAACAAAATAGATTAAATTTATATACAAGCTAACGGTCAGTAAGAAGTCATATGAACTTGTGTGTCATAGCCACGTTCATAAATAAAGGCAGCCAGATTACGTGAGCGTACATTGTCATATTCGTTTAAGGCTTTAAGGGAACCCTTTTGTTACTCTATTTCGAGGGCCTTTTGTCACAGCGCCCCAGGAATGTCTCGGAAGGATGTTCATTCTACACCGTTACTCAGTTCTCATTATTTTACAATGCGACCCTCTATACTGATTTCGACTCCAGTAGTATTTTCGTTACACCAGAACCACAAATGATCAGTTGGCTCTCCTATATTTATTTCAAGTCTGGCTGTACGGTTTTCAGGATAATAGATGCTCACATGTATAAATCTTACAAACTAAACTTCGACTGTACACTAGAGAATAATGTAGGTGTGTTTCAGTCCCCTTACAGCATAATTCGCTGAATAAGATTAATCATGTATTTTTACCAACTTTGTGTATCACCGTATCGTATTCAATAAGATTCTAATTGTCATAAGTATTCATCGATTAAAATAACTATTTCTTGAGCAATAAAATAGTTCTCAACAACCTGTAGTAGTAGCAACCTGTTATGAAAATTCAGACTTACGATTTTGAGATTCGATATAGATGTCAGTACTAAGTATCGCGTAGCTTGCATAGCCTTGCTTTCAACATAAAAATGAAGTCCTTTTGCCGTGTAATGAAACAGAACCTAAATATTGCTGACTTACGACATAAAAAGTAATACAAAAACCCAGATGTTTCGAATGAGCTTTACTGGTAAATATTGTACTGTAGGTAGCTTATTAACTCGAATAATATATGTATTGTTTCCTATACTTTCTTGATAGGAACATAAATGTTCTGATTTTATGGTGTTGTGTTTGTCGTTTTTTGGAGGTTTTATACCTTGCATTCTCTTTTATATTCGTTTAGAATATCAAGTGATATTGAAATATCTTGTTCGTTGCTTAATATTCTATTAGTAGCAAGAATTGTGTCCGCATTTAATATACATTTATTATTTGTCCTAGAGAGGAATCGATTTCAACCCGCTGGGCTCAGCAGCCATGTTCGCTAACCACTGGACCATCGGCCCAGACATACACTTCGATTTGTTGCTACTATTTCTCTTTTAAAAAGTTCTACGCCACTCTCGGCAGAAATCAGCAAACCGTACTAGATCAACTTGTTTATTTAGTCTACATACCTATACAAGTTACGGAGCTCTCTCTCTAGAGAAAACTTGAAGCTTTGGAACGCTTCCGTCTTCATATTTTTTCCTCTTTTTAAAGCCAATCTTATACTGAAAGCTTTAGAGAAACTGGGATAATATTTCACTACTCTCACATTATAGATTAATAGCAGATCGCTTTTTTTTCGTCTACGCGAGTTTTTGCTAGCAGAAGCTTTTTTTATTTATTTATTACGTTGTTCTTTTACACAGATATTAATTTCAATAACGATATTAAAAATGAAATCTTTCATGACTTATAGCCGAAGTACTTTCGTATCAATACTCGGATCAAATAGTTCGTTACTTTATATCGTAAGTGTCCTTGTTGGTCTATTATCGACTAACAACCATGCTTACTATTACTTTCAGTTACTCATCCACAATAATATGCAGAATATTGGGATATCTGTTTTAGGTAATCATAAATTAATGTACATAATTAGATACACAAAATGAATTGTGATTGGCTATCTGTTTACTGCGGTATTATCAATGATGACCATAATTTGTATTAGTATAATACAAATAATCTAAAACGTATTAGTTTTGGCATTTGTAATCTATGATTTAGCATGACGGTGATATTTAAAAAAAAAACAGTTTGATGAGTATTTACTAAAATGCATAATCATGTGTCCAACGATGAATGAACGAGATTAATTTATCTATCATGCCTGTTACCTATTTCTTTTTGACCGACTTCCAAAAGGAGGAGGTACTCAATTCGTCTGTATTTTTTTTTTTTTTTTTTTTTTTTTTTT
>DWUN01000374.1:0-23767 GCA_018249975.1 Passova gellias
GAAACAATTGCTTCACGGCAGAAATAGGTGTGGCGGTGGTACTTCCCCGGGCGAACCGTATACAGGTTCTACCACCTAAATATTTTAGGAATAGAATTAAGTTAGTATATCACTTCGGTTCCATGCTGATAGTAACACAACAATATGGCAGTAGATACAATGTAATCTAATTGAACCTTGGCCATTTTAAAACATTTCAGTAAGCAATCTAAATCAAGAATATTGACATAAACTAGTCAAGTCTTACTTGTTATATTGTATTTGTTGTACAAATATACTTGTTAAATCACATACGCATACTAGGACTTAAATCCCTAAGAACTAGTGGGAGACCTAAATATATATTTGGCGAACTTAATTTCAGAATATTTTCAAACACAATGTTTGTAAACCAATTTAACGCTGATCCAAAAAATTAAGCAATAATTGAAAGTAACATACCGAGTACTTCTGTGAGTGTGTTGCCTATGTCTGGAGCTGCGCCTCGACCTGCTACTCAACTCCGATCGCACAGACTCAGTCTCCATTATCACAAGTTACAGCCACGACCACCCACCGTTTACCCGTAAGCCGACCCCATAAACCTGCAATAATCCACCGTGTAATCGCATAACGAAATCGGAGCAATTAAAATGCTTCGAGATCACGAAAACATGGACAGTATTAAAACTTCGATTTTCACAATGAAATATACTATTTCCGCCATTGAAACTTATAGATGCACTCCGTACATGCTACAGAGCGAAGTTATGGGGAAAATTAATGTTGCATTATTGATATTTACGGGGTTTTTCTAATAAGAGCGTCGTTTACAGGTGTCGGCCAGACGGTTTCATATTGTACATTATGTTATCAAGGTAAATTTACGTGCTATAAAAATCACATATATACCATCTCTTTCAAACTTTGTAGTCACTGCATATCACTTTCTCTCTTTATATAAAATTACTCTACCATCCTAATTTGGTAGTATTATTTGCGTTCCGAAACATAGTTAAGTCGTTTCCTAATAATCATGAACTATTTATAAATTAACATAATAATGTATTCGTTATTTTTTATTTTAACTTTTTAAAGCTTAATAATATAAAAGTATTTTATAATAGTTGATTAAACAAGAAATACTTAGCACATAAGTACTGTATTTATTAAAGCATTAAAAAATAAAACAAACTTGTCTCAATTTTTTTAGGCGGACAACATAGATTAGGCGGTGATTTCGAAAAATATAGAACAGTAGATTACAAGAATTGATAATGATAAGATAACGCGCCCGCTACAGAAGATAACTCATTGACCAGCCCAATCGAGTCATGAAGTTATTGTTTATTGTGTAATTATAATGGAGAACGGACAAAATCGGGACACGAATCGAGGAAGGACAAATGAAAATCGTGTGGAAGATTTGCATTTGGATCGGGTAGTTGCTTCCTTGCCAGAGATCGGACCGACCCCTCCGGATGGGGGCTATGGCTGGCTCATCGTTTTCTCCGCTGTACTGTATCAAATGACAGTACCCACTTTGCTATCAGCGTATGGATTGATCATATTGAAAGCGATCAGGGAAGAGGACCACGATGAAAGCGAAAAAATGAAAATATGGGACGTAGACTTGGCTTTGGTGCCACTTATACTGATCGTGATTCGACTTCTTCTAGAGTCCTGGTGTCGAGCAGTGATCAAAATATTCCATATGCCGCGCTTCATGGCGCTCTCCGGTCTATGCTTGACAGTGGCGGGCGTATTGTTGTCGAGTTACTCGACAAGTAAATACAGTAATGACCACATAGTGAATATTTTCGCGGGGATTTTCATAGGTGAGTCCACAACTTAGTGTGTTCGCACAGTCATAAAGATGTTATGTAAACGCCCGTGTATTATAACTTATGATTCGTAACACCTGTCTGCATTGTGCGCTGAAGGCCATTCATTGATACGTTTTTATTGTTCACCGAATGTATGAATATGTTTGTTGCGTATTAGTACAGAGTATATTTCCGCAAAAAGCCATTTATAACTGATAACAAGCATGACATTTTGTGGACTTCCTACATTTGCCATGCTGCAAAAAGTTTTCAAGTACCTAAACAATAAAATATAAAATTTCTACATATTATGTTATCTGTGAATCGGTCAGCTATGAAAGTAGACAATAATATCACACGAGGTTACTGGCAGTTAAGAAAGTACTTAGTAATATCACTAAATAAATACCATTGTTAATTAGAAAAGCTATTTAATAGTTAAGGAGAACTTATCCACTTGGTTTTGGTGTAGATTCATATCATAATTTACAAAAAAAAGGTACGGACAAACTCGTGACTATAAAGTCATAATACCGATAACATAGGCAATTAAATCATAATATGTAAAAGCACTCAAAATGATTTGAATACACTGCACTAAGGGGTATTTTTAATCATAGTTTCATTGTATTGCATCCTCTCTGCTAAATGACTTAAAAGTACAATTACTATTTTCAGGATCGGGATGCGCGTTAACAGGACAGCAAACAGACGTAATTGTAACACATTATTTTCGAGAAAAACTCACAATAGCACAGAGAATAGTACGAATGGCTCCGTTCTTCGGGAACTGCTTGATACCTTTGTTCATTGGATACCTCTGCACCATCCACACCGGAGACATCGTGGTCATGGTATACGGTGCAACCCTCATGCAAAACTGCCTATTCTTAGCTGCTTATTCCCGACCTGTTTACGTTGAACGGGTCTTAAGGACTACGTATAACATGATCCGAGCAGTGGAAGATGACGATGAAGTTATATTTTCCAACCAGAACCAACCACCGCCTCCGCCTCGGACTCAAGTATCACCTCCCGGAATGTCTAGCACTGTTCAAGAAGAAGACCCCACGGACGTAGTTGTATTCAAATCAAGAAGAAACGCGAAGGAAATCCTAGATCCAGAAGTACAAAGAAGAGAAACTAACAACGAGGCTAGGTTCTCGTCTGACTTTAGCTCCATGTTTGACCCATCAGTAAATCGTTTCTCCTCTGATTTCGGGACACTGGATATAGCGGGATACGGTCGAGTTACCAGATATCAGGAGCTCGAAAACATCGATAGGGAGGCACAAAACCCACAGCCTTTGTACAGGGAGACTACTGTGAATGCACCTCAGAACAACAGCTTGGTCTTTACGACGGATGTTACACCTGGAACGGCAAGGAGGACAGCTTCATTGAAGAAGAATTTCATCACCGTCATGAACATGCTAATGGATCTCAACTTCTATTTGTACACATTGCTACATTTGTGTACGACCTATTCCGTGTTTGTGCTGGGCGTCGCGTTCCCGAGCTTGATTTGGGAGCGCAATCCGTCTATGAACATTTGGTCGGTAAGTTAACAATGGGTAGGTTGAGAAAACGGTAGAGCGCGAAGGAAGAAAGAGTCCCTAAGTCCCCAATAGGACAAGCAGAGACCACTAAGACATAAATATCCTTACAGATCTGACGTGCTTTCTACATTTATCTGTCTCTTCATGTACGAATATATTCATTTGTTTTGGAGATTTCTGGCTTTCCCACCAGCCAGTATCTGAATTATTTGAAGAAGATAGGAAAAATGTTCTTTGACAGAAGTATGACATTATTGAGTTGAAGACAATAATTACTTTACTAATAATCTTAACTTGAAATCTTGAATAATACTCGCGCTCTCGCGGACATCTAGTCCAAGGATTAATGGCTCAGTGCAAAAAAGAAAAAGGTAATTGTGTAACATTTTGTTGGCTCAGGCACTTAAAATAAAAAATTGAAAGACGACGTAATAAAATAAAACGGACATACAAGAACTATAGTATGAAGAAGAGACGTTGGTACAAAGTAATGATTTTATGAATCTAACAAATTATTGCCCCAACCGTGTATTTTAACGCCTATCACCGCTTGCTCGCCATCACCATGGGTTGACTGGTAGAGAATGCCACTAGGCACCAAGTCCGCCCATTGTACCTTAGCTTTAGGTGCTACAATAAAGTTTAAATAAATAAATAAATAAACCGTTTTGAGGCATAAATATCAAGTACATATAAACTGTGCTCGTCTTTGCATTTTAAAGTTGCTTCAAAAAAAATTTGCAACATTTTTGAAACACTTGAGTTTAGTGATCTATCGACAATTTTTTTTTTTAATATAATAATATTCACCAGTAAAATTGCAGCAGAGGCTCCAGTTTATTCTTCCCCTTATACCTACAGTTGCAAAACAAAAGATTGGCGAAAGTTAAACAATTACACACGCAGTTTGGTAATTACTCATAGCAAATTTTCTTAGTCAGTTTTCCTTACTCCGAAGACACGATAAACCCACTCAATCCTGGTTGTTACCATTCCAGAATGGCCCTTTAACTGAATCCGAGACCTGAATCTGACGGGACAGTTTCAAAGCTTCCACGATATTCAATGGCCATCTTTATCTCCACCGAGCCAATTGTACTAACTCTGAACGTTCCAGGGTCTACTATTTCCACTGAACCTTCGAGATTCACCATAACTACAATCATCGGGTTAATAGATGAACTTTCGTATTGCTAGGTGTCTACTACACTTGCGATGGCCCATATCATGGCGATGTGCTTCATCGCACTGTGTGTAGCGCTCCCCAAGACGCTCAACAACCAGGCCAGACTGTGCGCCGCGTTTTGTGTATGCGGAGCTGTCGGTTTCTATGGTGAGCGGTAAAACCTACGTTTTGTTTTTGTAGTTTATAGACACTTGCAACTAAACTGTTCGACAGCGCCAAAATTTTGGATTGCAAATTCATGTGTAGATAGATGAGTTTGTGAATGAATTTGTGTGCACTTCATTATGTAATTCATAATTGGGATACTTTGCAACGAATGGTGTCCGAAATTTTGAAAAATTACAATCTTAAAGCGAAGAAAAAAGTCGTAGAATATTCGTGCTCAGCATGATAACGATTAAGAAAAAGAGAAAATGCTAGAAAATCCAGTTGTTCATATAAAGTATGAGTTTGAACTTGATCTACGCCCTTTCATTTTAGGTATAACCCTTTCAACGGGCACCACCTTCCTCGTGATGTGGTGCGTCTTCGCCGGGTTCGCAGCAGGAGCCACAAGCGTGCTCCAGCAACCGATATACAACAGCACGTTGAACGAGTTCGACACGACTGCCACGATGACGACGGCGAATGCTCTGGTCGCTATAGTCCTCATGGCATGGTCGTTAGCTTACAACTACGAGTACAAAACCTGCTTCTTCATAGCGAGTTTGCTGCAAACTGCCACGGCTTGTATATTTTTCGTTGCTTCGTTTAGGAGACGGCGGTAAATACCAGATTTGGAAGCGATAACATTGCAAAATCGCCAGTAGCGTCATCTAGCGGTGCATATTGAGGTTTAGTCAGTAAACATCTCTTTTGATGACTGTTTACCAAAGCAGTCAACATTGTTTATAGACAAAGTAACATTGTTTATAGACCTAGTGAACTGTTGGTCAGACCATGACGAGATTTAAAGTATTAATTGACATTCGGCAATTTAGACCCCAACGCCGTTCTATCAACATTTTCGTAAACGGCGAACGGTCATTGGTTAGGTCTGACCCGTTCAGAAGCAGCTAAGAAACCGCTACTGGCGAAGAAAAGAACGTCATAGCCACTCTTGTGCCAAATATTCAAAATTTGTCGGAATTATACCGCGGTGCAGTGTTAATCAATAAAAAAACATTATTTGTAATGAACTAGTCGAAAATGGAAGCTATTAAACTAGAATAATCGCGGAAAGTAAGACAAGCCGACGAACTGAGCCTAAACCATCATATAGTGCCAAAATGTTTCAATTATTTTCGCCATAATGTAATTATTGTAACGTACAATATAGTACACGTTAACTATTGTAAGGTTATGATAATACGAAATATACAGGTTGTTTAGTAAGTATGTTTAATGATAAGTAATAATTAAAAAAATACGTATATTTTAATTTTAGCATCCTGCAAACAATATATCCATTCGTGGGTATGCTCGTTTAACATTCAATTTACGCGTTGCATGTAAAATTTTCATATCTAGCAGATAAAAAAATTACACTTATTTTTAATGATTTTAACGATGTAAACGATTTTAAGAGAAATCGGGTAGATAGTTTGAACATTATAAATATCATGTGGAGAATGGCAACATCGAAGTATTGCTGGCTTTCAAAAGCCTTTTGGCGCCATTTCTGTCAATGTACAAACTGTTTTCTTTTTATATAAGAAATATGTAGCTAAGTCATGCTGCCAGTTAAGAATGAGATTTGTTTCTTGTTCCTATTAGTATTTAGGACAGTTATAATTTATTCTTTATTTACCAATGAAAAAAATGTGATTAAATCGTAATTCTATCATACCGTAAAATAAAATAAGGCATTTAATTTTCTATTTTCTTTATTGCATAAGAGATCAATTGATTCATACAACATACACAGTTAAAAAAATAAAATCTATTCATGATATTCGACTGAATTAAACCTTGAGTACATACAATTTCCATATGCAAGTATATAGCTAAAATAACTAAATGGGTCCATTAAAATGAGTTTGACACAGACAATTATACAAATTTAATGTAACATTTTTTTATTTAAAATTACATTTCAACCTTTAAAATAACCAGTTTTTAAAGGTAAACTGAAATGTCCTAAACATAAGGCCAGATTAACCAATATTTCTTTACAAAATATTAGAGTATAAAGTGGCCACCCTGAAAATTCATCACAAAAAACATGGTTTTGCGATGTAATTATACGTTTTATTAAATAAATTTATTGTATGGCTTTCAACTTTTTGTACACATTTATATGCATGTTTGTAATTTTATTTTTAAGAATATATTAATATAAATTATCATATTTATTAAGGTCGAGACGACATATTTGACAAAAACACAATAAAAATAAATTATAAGCCTAGCTACCATTATGTTTGTTGTAATTCGAATAAATGAGTTTTGTTACATTTATTTTGTTAAATGTTCACGATTTTCCTCTTCTTAAAACTAGTCCCATTTTTTGTTTATACTTTAAAATAATTTTATTTTCTCTTTCTTTAAAAGACTTTCTCGAGCAAAAGAAAGACGAACTCTATATTAGCGTCACTGGTATATCTAAATAAATTATGAAGTGTAAGATAATTAATATATTTACCTAATATGGATAATTATAATAGGAATGTAATAAACTTAACAATACAATTTGGAAAGCTACAATACTTTCTTAGTTCCTCTATTAGACATGGGTTGTGTCCGCCACCCTGGCCGAGTGGAGCCGGATGTAGGGAGATTTCACCCCCTTAGAGAATATTGTAGGTAATTCTATGGTGTAGGATTGCTCACCATATTTCCTTCATGGTTGCGGTCAGTGGTGTTTAATCTCAAAAACTGACTTAATTATAATAAAATAAACTTCATAACGAGCGAAATGTAAGTCAACATTTCACACATTGTGTACGAATCTAAATTCAACAGTTTTCCTAAACTCGTACTCTTGAGGTAGCGGTCTATGGAATATTATATTAATTTGAGCTCTATTCTGTTATCTGTTATCGTAACCACCCGATAAATGAAATTTAAGTAAAACGCCACTAAATTTTGATTTTTTGTCATAAATACCGGTAAATGAGACAAAATGTCTGTAGCAACATTACACAGCCTCTTAGTAAAAAAGGCTATTTTTATTCCTAGGTAAATTTAATTCACAGGAACGTCTATCCATGGCCTTCATATGATTTAAATTGTTATTTTATATTAAAACAATAGAACTTAGCAAGTCATTGTGGTAGTTTTTTTTGTTATATTACATTTTACGTTCGATTAAAATAAATTACACATAATAATTTAATCTATTTATAAGCATAATGACTGATAACAAATGTGCAACTGGAGAAGTATTCGCTGTAGTGGGAAAAACAATTTTTCAGTAATAAACTTCAGTTTGAGTTTAATTTTTTTTTCGTGATGTTGCCAGAAATAAAAAAAATCACATCGAATTACAATAGTCCAATTGATTGGGGTTTAGTTTCAGTACACACAATATTAATTTACATTGTAAGTATTTAAATAATACAATTTTAAATATTAGCTTAATAAGTCCTTAGCTCAATAAGTCCATCATTTCACTGTTACTCAACTTTTTTACATCATTATTGTTATTGCTGTTAGTTTGATTCTGGCTTGTGTTTGGCAGCAGAGATTCGAACGCCGACCAGTCCTGCTTCATGCTCGTTTGATTACTTTGTTTATTAGCCCATTTGTTATTGAAATTGCCACTTGGACTTTGGAAATTCCCAGTGCTGGGACCCGTCCAGCCCGCACTGGGCGGCAGCGCCAGCTGACTATCGAACCCCATCATAGGCGCGGTCGATTGGTATCCAACGTTCACCTGATTCGAATTACCCATTGGACTATTTCCCATCAAAGTGTTTGTGATAGAATTAGTAGTTGTCTTAATATTATTAAAATTAGACTGCAGCGGTATTTGATTGTGTGCGGGATTTGTTATTGAGGGATAGTTTTTCAGGGACAACTGTTTCAGGTTGGATTGGAGAAGAGAGCTCGTGAGGTCTACCGGTCGCGGCTGCTGGGGCGGGGGGATGGGGCTGGTTATCGCAGCCGGGGTTGGTTGTCGAGAGAACTTACGGGCTGTTTCTTGTTGCTGCGCTAGTCTGAAAAGGAGATTTCACCAGATGAATTTAGACACCTAAATAAAAAGTTTGTTTGAATATTTTTATTCCAGTCTGTTTCTACTTACCTCTGTTTCTCCTCAATACTAAGTGATCCACCGCTGTCCCCACTCGGCATTACGGGTTCAACTCTCTCCGGAGTGTTTGTATTGTTGAAAGCGAAATGATCCAGTCCGAGACCCGAAAACATCTTGTCGATGTCCGTTTGGGCAGCGGCCCCTGGCACCAAAGCGTCAGAAGTTGTTAGAGCTTGCTCCATTACTCTGCAAAGCAGTAATTAAAGTGTTATGTAAGAACATTGAGTACAATAAAATTACATTAACATTAGGGTCGGCTGATAGAGAATGCCAATGAGAAATCAATGCAACTGTGGTTGAGCCGGTTTCTTTTTTCAATCAACTGCCAGTCGCTGGTCTTTCTTCATGTTGAGGATGTTTACGGCCATAGTCTAACACACTGGCCACGTGCCAATCGCCAAACTTGATACACCATAGAGAAAGTTTTGGCTGAATTTTATAGTTTGCATGTTTCTCTCCGATATTTTCTTTTACCATTACACCGAGTGTTATTTAATTTTCTCTTTTTTATGCATGTAATTTTGAAAAGCCACAGATGCTGAAAAGGCAGAGCCAGGATTTGAAGCCAGACCTCTGTAGTGAGAGGCTAAAATTCAAACCATTAGGCTAACATTCTAGAGAATTACGCAAAACTGATATAAATAAACAAAAATAAACTTACTTAGATTCATTCTGTATTGAGTTAAGCTGTTCCAACTTCGCTCTGTGTTCAGTCTCAACCTTCGAGATCATCTGTTTAACCAGTGATATGAGGGCATTGAACTGGTTCAAAGTGAGACCATTCTCCACACAAAGCGGTATCAGGAATGGGAGGACCTTAGTTGCCATCACCTCCTTGGTGATGCCGAGCTTCTTATGGCTGAGGGCTAATTTGTAAATACCTGGAATGCAATAGCTTGAGTGAGAATAAAAGTACTAACAAAACATGAACAACATAAACACCACGCCAAGTCCCTAACAGGGTAGGCAGAAAGCACCGAGTGCCAAATATCTCTGTCCGTGCAAACATGACATGCTACGTCTACATATACAATAACCAATAACATATATAAGTTCTTGATGGATCGCAAGACATGATTAGGGGTTGTACGTACTTTAACTGTAGATATTTATGTGGGACACTTCAGAAATGGTCTCGCAGGTATATATTTATTCAAGGAACTCTTCATCGCAGTGCTAATTCAATCTATTGCAGCCAATTTTTAAGACATTTAGCTCCTATCAAAATAGTTGTTTCCATGAATAATTATAATACGGACAACCAGGTCTAATTACCTTCAAAAGGTCCATTTTTACTACACACAAAAATTGTCTCAAATTTTTCTTCTCATGTAAAAAAGTGTTCAATTATAGCTAACATTCTTAGTTAATGATTTCAATTATACTGAAGATAGACAAAAAAGGCATTGTATATTTACCTAGTATACCCATCAAAACGGCCGGTTCTCTTGAGGGTATCTGCGGCAGAAACGGTATGATCTCATCCAGCACCAACCACTTGTCCAGATGCTCCAACAGCTTGCCCAAACACAGCAAACAATTCACCCGAACCGATATATAATTTGTACCCAGGCACAACTTTTTTATCCTCGGCAAGAGGGCATTCTTCATCGCCGGATAATCTATCAAGGACGCAAATGTTGGTAACACTGACAAGCAGAGCTCCTGAATTTGCTGAGCGTCCGACTCCAACGCTCGGTACAGCATCGGCAGTATATCGCTCTTGACTTCTTCACCCGGAGTCAATTTTAACAGTAACTCCATCTTTTGCATGAAAATCAGCAAGATCTGAATGGGATCTTGAATGAGCATCACCGGTTTCAGAACGGGCAGAATATATTTTGTATATTCCTCTTTTGTAGAATTCTCAGCAATCAACAGAACATTCGGCAGCACGAACGGAACCATTGGTGGGTTCACAAACTCTTTCGTGAGACAAGGCAGGATACGATATATGGATATCCGGTGTGGCATTTTCTGGATTATCTGCGGTAGACCTTTATAGAACTGGGACTTCTGCAGGTTATCCCACTGGAACATCGAGTCGAGATAGTTCAGTGTCTTAACACCGACATCCTCAAAATATGGTATCTGAAACAAATATAACAATGACTCATATTTATATCAATTTTTTTCAATTATCTCAATTTACTTTATGTTGTGAGAAACCTATTATATCAAAACCTGACGAGTCACTGTAATCGCAATAACAGTGATTTTATCTTTTCCACCAACTTTTGTTTTTAATATTACAATAATACTTATTACTCTTTAAATAGCCCTATTATTTTAATAAAGTGTTACCATATCTATGTATATATAATATTCACCTTCAAAAACTGATGAGGGTCCGGCCGTAGCTCTGGGGTGACATTCAACATGAGCTTCACATATTCCCGTAGGCCTTCAGTCACACAGAGCAGACGAGACTGCGGCAAACTGCGTATCTCATTAGCAAAGCGTTTGAACTTTGAATAGTCGCTGCCAATATTGCCCAGAGTTTGATGTCCAGTGCTATGTAAAGCATATATCAACATGCCAAGGGAGTATATGTCGCTGGCTTGTGAATGTGATGCTGTCAGGACATATTCTGGTGCTAAGTAGTCTAGACTTGGTTGTGTCAGAGCCGGCATTGCTTGACAATACTCATTGAAAGGCCAAAATGTTGCCACACCTGGAGAACTTTGGTTACCGATGCAAAAATCAAACCCAAATATCTTCCATGCACCCTGTTGATTTACTATAATGGACTCTGGGCAGATGTTGTGATGAAGAAGCTTCACATCATTGTGTAGGAAAGCTAACCCTTCAGCTATTTGCATCAAACCATATTTAATTTCCACTTCATACAATTTGTAATTGTGTAAATGGTTTGGGATCGGTTGTGGCATATTCTCTGTGTTGCCCAGAATGTTGGCAAGGCTCGCAAACACTGGTTCTGTAGCGAATGCTAAACTTTCTCTGCTCTCCTCGAGACTGTGTTGAACGGTGAGTATCTGTGGGTGTCTCAACTTCGTCAGCTGTGTAATTCCCCGTTTGAGTATCTCCAACATGATATCTCTATCGGCCCTCGACCATCTGTCCAATTGCTTCTTTTCAAACACAAATATTGAGGCCTCCTGTTTTGTCGATTTCTTGTATCCTTTGTACACTTTCCATAATAGCCCTGCAATGAGAAATATGTAGATTTCAAGGAAGTAGTCTGTTATATAAATTTGTGAGTATGTTTTGTTTACTACAAATGTAATGATGGAGAGTAACAGCTGCTATACACGATAAACGATTGTGGTGAATGAGCGAGCAGCTATATCTGTAAAGATACATATCAATACCAGCACGAAAAACTTGAGTATCTGAGCAAAACTATATTCGTGAACAACGATTTGATGCGATATGTATATGTGTACTCTTTAGTATTCAACACGGTAAGTCAACAGTTTAAATAACATCTTGCTGAGATTATTGTACATTCATATTACCTGGACCTGCACTGGCGATGTAATGGGTAGCCTCGAACTCTCTAGTTACAGGGTTTCCAGGCAGCACACCGGATAACTGTGAAACCGTGTTGCTGACGGATGAGTAAAACTTATTGAAAACATCCATTTTACCTTTTTGATACAGCGATTAATAAAATCATTACAAAAGGAATTAAAGAAAGACCGTCTCACAGCGGACAACAGATAACTGTCTAATTGATAGGTTGACACTGACAGTTACGATAATCAATGCACGACATGAGGGCATGACATTTGGGCAACGATTAATTTTTTATTAATTTTTCAAAACATATAATATCGTACCTAATATGACTTTCTATGAGTTAAAGATATATCATGTTGTTACGATATAAATTTGTAAAAATTACTGACTTTAATTCTAATGATTACTAGCTTCGAACATTGAGCAAATGCCAAATATATATATTCTGATTTTGAGTCAACATCAGAATGAAAGTGACGTTTTGTTACATATAGTCAATACTCAATAGTCATACAAAAACAAATATAAAGGTTATCTATTGAAACTGAATATGATCAAACTGTTAAAATTCATGTAGCATCGCTTGAAGAAACCCCGATAATGAAACATTCTTTAGCCATATTTGTTGTTTTGCTATCTATTTCACGAACAACTATATCTGAAAGTGACCCATATTCGAAAGAGCCGTACCGACCATTGGGACCCTTGGTTAAATGCAATTTCCTACCATTAGAATTCTTGGACTGTGACGAACCAGTGGATCATAAAGGAAACACCACAGCGAGGCAAGCCGTCGGTCACGGCTGTGTCAAATTTGGTGGAGTGAAATACGACGATGTTGAGAAGACAAGAGTGCAATGTAAAGCTTTAGAAGGTATCGAGTGTTTCGGAAGCCGCAGTTTTCTACGCGACGGTTTCCCCTGCGTGCGGTACTCCGGCCACTACTTCACGACGACTTTGATCTACAGTATCTTGTTAGGATTTCTGGGAATGGATCGATTTTGTCTCGGCCAAACTGGTACAGCTGTTGGAAAGCTTCTTACACTCGGTGGTTTGGGCATTTGGTGGATTGTGGATGTAGTGCTCCTAATAACGAACAGCTTACATCCAGAAGACGGGAGTAATTGGAACCCCTATGTTTAAACTTTAGTTTTGTGATAATTGAATGTCATCCTGGATTATGTTTTTCTTGACAATGAGTGTTAATTTTAACATACTATATCAGTTTGTTGTGTATGTACTTAATAACATTCTAAATTACAGTTGTCTTAATAACATTCTAAATTACAGTTGTCCAAAATGATACCCTATTTTAAGATTTGTGTGCAAATAAGTTCAATCATCAATTTTTTCTTATCATTCAGTAATATACTAGTATTTACAAAAATAGCATAAGGACTAGAAAATAAATCATCAAAATGCATAATCTACACAAAACTTGAGCACGTTTCCATTATCAAGAGTATGTTTCAACCAACATATATTTTCCATACAAAATTATTATGTAAATTAGCAATATTGTATTTGTAATAAGATAATAAGTATTGATATTTATAACATTTCTTATTGTAACAATCAGTATTATTGTTTATATATATTTTTAATGTCAGTCACTCACTGTCGTAGATTATGCACTTAGAACAATAACTTATTTTTTGCTGTTTTTACACATACTGTGTCTATGGTTAATGCAGTGCAAGTTGAGCACTGTGTTGATATTAATATTAGTATAAGATAGTATTGTTCAATGTAAATAAATCTTTTTATGTATAACTAGAAATAAATTGAACTTGTTAAACATTTAATGTCTTTTACTTGATCTATCAAACTGTAGTATAGTGGGGACTCCAGTACAGGGATTTCAGTTAAATCGATACTTGATAATCTGGTGTGTCATTTTTGTTTAACAAAAACATTAATATTCAAAACAAGGAATACCATTTGGTCTGTATACATGGTGTTACAAGAAATGAAATACCATCTTTTTTTAGTTGAATTGCAGTTAATTCTATCAATGTATATGTATACATCTTAAATGCATTATTAATGTGTGCAATATGTATCTCAATGAATTATGTTTGTACCAAATGTCAAGCACTGGTTGTTCCAGAACTAAACCAGCTAAACTCAACATTTTCATTATTATTTAATGACTACAAAAAAAATCCTTTACATAGACAAGTGTTTTTTTGAAAGTGTATATTTTAGAAAATGAACATTGACCATAAATGCAAGTCTTTTGGAACAATTTTAAGCTGTTTTTATGTAATTCATTTTCATCGTAATTTTCAATTATAACTCCATATTGACTGCTACAAAGTAAATAGTAAATATGTCAATTTTATGTTTGATGTTGATGAAAAAAATGAAATGTGTCATTCATTAAAAGAATTGTCTAACAAGCTCTAATAGAGTTGAATCCAATGAAATAAAAGTACAATGCTTAGTTTAAAAGTATATTTAGCTTAAGCCACGAGAGCTGATGCAGTGCTAGATTCATACTTCCAGTTGGGAGGGAGTACGCTCTTTGTCTTATAGTAGCGGGCCAGCCTGTGGATTCTGGACTCGACAAGAATCAGCCTGAATTTACTGTCCTTGTCCTTCCTGTTGCGCTCCAAATGTTTCCTCATAGCCACAGCCTTCTTGATCAAGTAATACAAATCCTCGGGTAGATCTGGGGCCAGACCCATGGCCTTCATGATACGGAGGATCTTCTTGCCGGTGACAAATCTGACTTGTGCAACTCCATGAGAATCCCTAAGCATAACACCTAGAATTAAAAAGTTTTCTCAAATGAAATCAAAGTGAAACTCAAACGAAATCATTAAATATATCTTTTGCGGTATACAAAAGGCCAAAAATACTTAGAAGAAACATCCGAACAATTCTACAATATACTATGATAAAAAAACATGTTTATTTTAAGTATTCAGTATTTCATAAATCAAATATTATAATAACAGTTGGTTATTGGAATCATGAGATTAATTTTATATCTGATAAACTGAATTGATTGGCTGGTGGTAATAACAATATCCAGAAGTGTAGAAATGCTTACCGATTTGTGAAGGGGTGAGGCCCTTCTTGCCCAGTTTGAAAATCTGTTCCTTTACATCGTCAGCAGTCAATTTTAACCATGTGGGGACACTGCGACGGTACGGCAGTGCCGATTGGGAGATACCCTTACTGAAACACAAAAATCACCGCTTGAAATCTAAGCCATGTGGTGCCTACAGACCAGTCTCTAGGTTAGACCGACACAAAACGATTTGTCAAGCACAAACTCTACAATTATAATATAACATTGCAACAGATGATATTTAGAACTGAAAATAAACATGAAATTTACCCAGGTGCGTGCATACGACCCATGGTTACGGCTTTTCACAAATCGCCGATCTGACAACGACAACAAGAGAAACTAAAAAGATGGTTGCCGGAAAGCCAACTCCATTCAATTGGTTATGGTCATTCGTTCATTTTTAGTGTTGTTCAAATATAAGAAAACCGAAACATATTATTCTTCCAACGATTATTTTACCGATTGATAAATGATAGCCAACAAAATGCAATAAACAATATTGAAATAGCAGTAGCTTATATTTAAATTGTTATTATTTGTAGTACAATAGCGTATGACTGGGATGTTTAGTAAGAAATCGTTTTGATTATATTTGTAAAAAAAATTATATGCTAAATTCAATAATGATCACGGTCATAAATTTGACACTTGACATATAACAACATCAAATTTTATGGGTGGTTAGTAAATTTATTGTTACGATGGCGGAAAAATATGGAATATCTGAAGCAGAATACCAAGTCATCCAAAAGCAGGCCGCAAGGCGTGCTGAAATGAGACGGGAATTTATGAAACAGAAAACGAACCCTTGGAAAAATGCCGCAGAAGCTGGACATGTTGTAAGTAAATTACGTAATATTCCCATATTAATCGACCTGCACATATAATATTAGCATATTTTAAGTAAGAAACATTCTTTTCTTTTCAGTTCGATCCATCGGTTCAGAGATTTATGGCGTTGAAAGTAACTCAATTCGATTTTTTCAAGCCCAATAAGAGCAATGCACTGTTCGGCTTCTTCAGTATTGTTGCACCGATGTTCATTTATGGATACGTCATTTGGACCGATAGAAACAAACGCGAGCAAAAAATTAGGAGTGGAGAGCTGCGGTACAAAGACAGGCTGTTCAAGCTCTGCTAAAACTTTCGAATGTTTACATATAGTGTGTGATCATGTGTAGTAAATATTATTTAATTGTTCTATACATTTTTTTCCCCGACTGTACAGTACTTCAAACTGGCCATAAATATTCTTTTTTCGAAATATGCTGGAAAAAATAAGGTGCTGTCAATGCTGTCATTGAAGGACTGGTGTGTCTAGTTTTTGTGTTGACAATAAAATATTGGACTAAAAATGTCTGAATATGGGCTTTCTGACACTGAGTTGAAAATGATTTGCACTCAAATAGAACGGCGCAAAAAATATCGTGAAGAGTTTCTGAGGCTTAGAACTGATCCATGCAAAAATTCCATGGAAGCTGGTCATGTTGTTAGTACCTTCTTGACCACTTGTATTTCTATCCATAAACTATGAAATCCTCTGGATTGGCTGGAAATCGATTACCCTGAATAAGTAGAATTAGCCGCAGTTAAGGAATTTAGTTATGTATGTGGTGTACTTTGTGGCACCTTTGGCTCTTGACTGGCTGCTTAGTCTAGTGTTTAGATACTGTGACTGTTTAACTAGAAGCTGTGGGTTCGATTCCCACCCACGACAAACATTTGTGTGATGAGCATATTTGTTTGTTGTCTGCTTAGTGCTTGTTTGAAAGGAAAAATAATATTCATAATATCTTCTTTGGCTTTTAAGTTTAGTGATGCCGTTTAACAAATGGCAAGCTTATGTGCTCTTGGCAAATGCTGTGTGCTTCCAACGTATATATCTAGAGCCAAATCTCAAAACAGAAACCTGCTTGGAATGAGTTTCTGATTAATAATATGTCAACCCCAAAATAGTCTACAACTCTGCATATTTTGTTTACGATTTACACTTTAAAATTATTCGAAAAGTCCCAAATATTTTGACAACAAATTATAGGGTGATCAATCCTTTCTTATTTATGTGAAAAAGTATTCCCTCTACAGTTCGACGAAGCTCTCCAAAGGTACATGGCGATGAAGGCCACTCAATATGACCTTTTCAAACCAAACATGAAGACTGTAATGTCCGCTATATATGCGGTGTTGCCAATGTTTGTCTATGGATACTTTGTTTGGAACTCTCGACAGAAGTTCTTGTCCGATTGTCGTTGTGGTAAGATTCGGTACAAGGACAGGATCTTTAAACTGCAATAAATGATTTATAAATGCATATTTCTTTATCTCACTGTAATTTACGCAGGAGACTGGGCTCCAATAAACACCAATAATTACAAATAAATACTAATTAACGATCACAAATCAGAATTCCTATATCTTCGTACATTTGTATGATTATTCATGAGGCATAACAAAAGGCCGACCTGATGTAAGTGGACATCAGAGACTATAGATTTGCCATAGTTCTTAATGTACTGTGTTTATGGTAATAAAAATCTGTGAAAAGACAGCCGATACACTGCATATGTAAATGTCACACCCAGATCCAGAATTAATACTTATCTTGGGTGGGAATCAAGGCATGCACACTCAAACACAAGCTACGAGGTCAGAGCCACTAACCACTACACCTACAACCTAAAGGCCAGTAAATTTAATGTCTGCTTTTGTGTTGGACGTCCTTCCTAATATCACAAGGGTTGCTGGAGCCCTATATTTGTAGAAACAGAACAGGCTACAGGAGTTCTACATTTTATTTTATGCAAAACAGTTCAGATTTTTTTTACATATAATGGACATAACAGATATATCACTTGAATGACATATAATCTAGCCGACGTGTAACTTAGGAGTTAATCATATAGCAGTATTCAGCGATCGTCCAGAGACTTGTCTCTGCTGATGACAGAATCCTCAAACTTCACCATGTAAGTGGTCCCTTTGTGCCAGTGGGCAGTGACCTTTGCAGGCTGAAATTAAAATATGCAATTTTAGACTATTTAACTTGCAATTTCAAATCAATTGTTCCTTATGGCACAATTTTTCAATATTATTTCATTCAGTAGCCTTCTAGCTATTGTGAAGATTTGCAATATATTATATTAATTAATTATGATGAGGATGAAATGAAATGAAAAGAGGAAATTCACAACTCCAAAGACTCGTATCACTGTGGGGAAATGGCTTACATTGATATCTAAATTACTTGTCTCAAATAAATGTTATACTTACAAAACCACTATTTGTGAGTACTGCTTCAATGATCCCAGCGTTGAATGTCGCACAATTCAGGGAGCCCTTGTCTTTGGGCACACTTATAAACTTATTCACCTGAAAATAGAACCATCCTATTACACTATGACAAGACAAAATGTGTACTTTGATTTTATTCCGGGTTTACAGTCCGTTGATTTAGAACACAAGCAAAGCGTTAGATTTGAATACAGACAAACAATAATACATAGATGGGTGGCGAACATTTAATTCATATAAATAATCAGACAAAGTAGACAAATAGAGTTCATAAACTATTTGAGTTGTTATTTACTAACCAGAGCGTCCTTTTCAATGATATAGTAGGTTCTCTCGTCATCATTGGCGTGTTCCAGTTTATCGGCCTCCTTGCCGAACAGCACCTGCAAATATAACGGACTTCAACTACCATATTTGTTTAGTGATGATATTGCATTGTAAACATTTTACAATAGGCTCCATTTGAAATTATCATCATGAACCATTCATGGTTCAAATTATATATTGAGCAACAAATATATATTAGAATAGAATGAGAGAAAAGTTCATTTAACAATTCTTGACAATGGCTCTGTTGTTTAAGATGCTATACAAAAATGCAATATTTTGTATTTATTGTTTTCTAAATAGGTTAAGTGTTTAATTTTTTTATTTATTGAAGTATAGGTATTTATTTATTGAGAGGTCTCTACAGGGATAACAATACTATTTAATAAGTTATTGATAATACAAAAATAAAACCTTCCAAAGGGTGGATTTCACAAATAAAAGCATATTCAGCAGCTTTATCTCTCTCTTGCTGTTCCTCTCTCTTACAAAATAGAGATCCAGTAGTCTGGTGCCCACATCATAGCCAATATCTGAAAGCCTGTGTCGAAGAGTTTGAATTATAGACAACATAATACACAGCTTGTCAGCATTATAAGTGTATATGTCAACATCTCACTAAAACACTAATTGGCCACAAAGCTAATTGATATTTTGATTTCCTAAGAGTCGGGCAAATAACAATTTGGTTAGTACGATTATGACTTAGCAACTTATTGACCTAGCAGACACATTACTACAGCATATAAATTGCTTTAGCAAGACATATCAATATGTGATCTAAAAATAGCAGTTAACCTGAATGTTTCTTGAACAAATTTGAGGAGCTTATTAAGGCGGTTCATATCGATGGAAAAGCTAGCTAAATAAAACCAACTTAGACACAAGTTTATTCTGTTTTATATTATGTTGTTACACCTTTATTTCGAGCAAAATAATTATTTTGCACACATAATTATGTGTACATGGTTAAATAAAGAAGTAAAGCGAAACTTACTTGGTTTGAAGTTCAGCTAAAGAATGAGAACGGTTTTGACAATATTGCACTATCTCTGAAAATAGGAGGGTGTAGAATGCTAACGAAATTTCACCCTTGCCTTTGGGGAGCGGTTTATCGATTATAGAGGTTTTGGAACGGCTTGATGACATTATTATAGTAGACATGTAGGTTTAATATGAAGATTTAGATGAGATCCAAAAGCAATTCATTAATATTATATTTATTTAGACGATAATAACATTAGATCGACAGTTTTCCACAAAGAGTAGAACAGGAGAGAGTGACACTGCCTGACAGCCTGACACTGACACAGTGACGTTTGGATATTGAGTTGCGCCCTCTTTATTTCGAATCCAAAAGATAAACCCCTTTCCAATAAAATTCTGTCTTTCATTATTAGTGATTTTCATGTTTAACTTATATCAATTTATCGTTCATAAACAATTTTTGGTACATTTATTTTTGTACATACTTTAGATTTTCTTTATAGTTAAGGATTCAAGTGGCTACATAACGTCCTCACTGTCAAAATTATATTGATTTCGTCTTCAAAAGTCGACAGAAATTTCGCTCAATCATTTTTGTCGCTAAGAAAACAAAAGTCGTCACTACTAGCGACAAAGTCGCTAAAGTCCAGGCAACAGTGTAAACGAGCAACGACTAGCTGTCAGTTTCATATTTTTTTATTCTTCATTGAATTTGAATTGAAGAAGCAAAGTTAATTTCAAATTAACTTTTTAATTTTCAGTGACTATGATTTTTACCTGAACGTTTCTATTTTTATACAAAATATGAATATGATAATGTTTTATTAATGCTAAATAATAATTGATAAGTATATAAATTATTTGTGTTACGTAATAAATACGTTTTAATCTGTACGCTTAATCATCTGCGCTGATCACAATGATCCTTGACGGCTGTCAGTCATTCTAATTTCATTTCACAAATTTATACGCAAAATTGAACTGGTCTTTGTTGTTACAAATTTTATGTTAGAAAAATGGTCGACCCAATATTCGATTACCAGTTTCGACTGATCCTAATCGGTGATAGTACGGTTGGGAAAAGTTCTCTGTTGAAATATTTTACGGACGGCAAGTTCGCTGAGGTGAAATGATGTCTATTGTTGTTGTTTTCTATTTTCGTTGTAATGGGATCATGGAGTAAATTACGCGTTACATTTTAGCTTTCGGATCCAACGGTGGGTGTTGACTTTTTCGCGAGGATAATCGAGGTCCAGGACGGAACACGGATCAAGTTGCAGCTGTGGGACACCGCTGGCCAGGAGAGGTTCAGATCCATTACGAAGTCGTATTACAGGAACTCGGTGGGTGCGTTGCTCGTGTACGACGTGTGTAACAGATCCAGTTTCGAGCACATACCCCTGTGGATGATGGAAGCGAAGAGGCACATAGAGCCTCACCGACCCGTATTCGCTCTGGTCGGCTGCAAAGTGGACCTAGTGGGTACAGATAATAAAAATGGTGCCAGAAGAGAAGTGTCATGTGAAGAAGCCAGGATGTTTGCAGAAGAGAATGGTACTGTGTTATTTGATATTGTAAAACTTCCACTAACTTAATATGTATGACACGATGACATGGCATAGTTTGGTGTGTGAGTAATTGTGGAAATAGCGATACTGTAGATGACTATGCTGCTAACCAAATGTCCTCGAATTGCTTTATTTTGATTGGTTAGGAATTTGGTGATGAAAATATGGTATTATGAATGATGATTGACTGGTGAAATGTGGGGGTGTACGACACTCCTCTGCCTACCCCTTGGGGTATAACGGGTGTGATGTTATGTTTATTAAAAGAGAGCTGGGAGTGTTTTTTTTCAGTGCCTTTTTTCTTCCGGTCTACTATAGCCTGAAGGGCTCACAGAACCGAAGTTAGATGATTAAAACATGACCTTCATTGTGTGTATGTATGTACCTTATAATGAATAAAACAATTTTAATTTGATGAAAAAAGTGCAATTTTTAAATCTGCCTTCAGCCAAGTGTGTCTGTTTCAGGTTGTGTAGAATTTAAACTGTATTGGCATAACGCACAAGATGTCCGTGTCACTTATATAACATGAATAAAATGTATTGTCCTTGACAAGTCATGCTTTGATTGTTGGCATATTGTATTTCTGTTCTCGATTTACTCATGTGTGTATTGTGAAACTGCCTTCTCAATAGACATTGGATACCCTTGTTAATTGCTCCATGCATTATTCAGTGATCATTACGTTTAGTACCGTTGATCCCGTCAACTTGTATACATTGCTCTGTAGTATTGATAACAATAATATCAAATAGGACGATTTCACATACATCTTCCAGATTGCCAATTACGCAATTAAATGTCTGTTTATCAGGACAGCTGATAAATTACATATATACATAGTATGTAATACTAATTGAGAGATTTTTATTATATGTAGACATATATAAATCAAACTTCTATTAATTATTATCTTCATCATCGTCAGCCTAGTCTGGTCTCCTGCTGGACCTAGGTCTCCCGTTATGTGTGCTGTCTTCGGCTTGCACTTATTTTACAGTGTACAAATTTTAGATTCGAAAATCATACATTATGTATTAAGTAGGTTATTATTCATGAATATAAATTCAGCGTTTAAATGAAATGTAATTAAAACTGCCGCTTTACTACCTGATACTAGCACACCCGTTGCTTACATCTGCTTTAGTTCAACATACATAAAGGAAAAAGACAACTGGCAAATTAAAATTAAACTTTCATATAAGAACAGACGAATGAGCAGACTTAGTAAAGCACAAAAATGTCTAATGCTAACTTAACATTGACAAAGACAAATCAAAATAGATTTTTCAATAAAAAATATTATTTTAGGACTTCATCATGTGGAGACATCGGCGAAGACCGGCCTAAATGTCGAGGAGGCATTCGTTCTTGTTGCTCAAGAGGTCTACAACCGCATCCAGACCGGGGAGTACAAAGTCGAGGACGGCTGGGACGGCATCAAGACCGGCTTCAACCGGCCGAACGGCATGGACTTCAATCTCCTGGAAGCCGAAACCGTTCAATCCACCTGCTGCTAGATTATTTTATATACGCTGTACATATTGACTCACATGATAGTATAGTTACTGTAATGTAACATAAGCATAATATTATTATATATAACGTAATGTGTAGATGTGTAAGTGTCGTCAATGAAAAGCAGATGTTAACGTTGCACCACATCGCCTATAGTGCGTACAAGTTACAAATATGATTATTGACAAGCTCATAGGTCAGTTTTGTTAGGAATGACACAGTTTAGTGTTTCGTCAACTTTTATTTATTGTTTCTTAGTCTATTCTTCTAGAAATTGCCATGTGTTTACGCTTTATCAGATTTTCATTCTTATAACTAGTCTGCTCTGTAACGGTTTTGGTGAGTAAATATAGATATGGCTATTGGTTTCTTTTCAGGAATGCACGTATCCGAGAAATGTTTAAATTATTATTAATGTTGAATTGCTGATTGATGTTTATTTTAAATCGAAGCTGTTTATTTCGTGAAGTTTAAAATACCAATCCACCCTGGAGTGGAGGCGTATCCTCCAGGCCTTTTACAGTTATGGGAGAGAGCCTCGTCCAGTGGTGGGACGTAAAACAGCTTGCAGGTTGCAGCTAAGTGATATTCGTAACTACCAAATTTCATGATTACCCTTTGTTATTTCTCTTTTAGTTATTCAAAAGAGTTGGCAATAGGCTCACCACCTATTCCATTTGGGACTTAAACGTAACTGGTGAAATGTGGGGGTGTACTACACTCCTCT
>DWUN01000375.1:0-23743 GCA_018249975.1 Passova gellias
ATTTTATAATATATTCTGAGGTGTATGAAGTCCACCAATCTGTATTTGGCCAGTGTGGTAGACTATGGCCTTTACGGATTGATCCCTCTCACTATGAGAGGAGACCCGGTCAAGCAGTGGACCAACGACAAAAAAAGGTAAAAAAAAAAAAAATGCCGCATACCTATAGTAACCGTCACAGACAGATATGAAGGATGCCAGCTGGTCATCACACTTGAACTTGAAAAACAGCGGTGTGCCCCTCCGCGACACCTCCAAAGAATTGTCGCCATTCCTCGTCAAATAAATCAATTCTTCTATCGTGCAAACGTGAAACCACTAAAAAGCAATTTTGACAATTAGAAAATCTTATTCATAAACACTTAAAATACAAGCTCTATCGCATTTGAAACGCGCTACGTAAAGGAAACGAGAAAAATCGTTGAATATATAATAGACGTTGGATTTGAATGTTAATGTATAAGGAGTAACATGTTTCAATAAGCAGATATTTTCAGAAACATTATGATAATGATGATTTGAAGTACGGCCATTAGATAATGAATAAAAGTCCCATACAATTTGTATTTCTCGCGCACATATTTAATCAATCTTGGGTGACGTTCCATGTTTATTATTCATTTAGATTTGTTTCTCGCAGCAGATGCGCATATTACATTCAATTTATGTCTCATACTTAAATCCTATTGAACAGGACAATATCATTTGATTAAGAGATACTTTGTCCGTGTGGTCAGGTATAAAATGCTAATATTATAAATGTGAATGTAACCTTCCATCCATTTGGCCAATTGTAGTGAAACTTGGAATGGGGCTTCTTTTAACTATTGGGTCATTCGTGGACTTTAAAGTAGCATAAAATACCTTTAAAAGTAACCAGTGAATATTATTATCCCACGCGATCGAAATCTAGGGAACAGCTAGTGCTAAATATTAACAATAACCATACATAATATGGGTACCTGATATAATATTAACACTTTGCTCTTGAATATAACATAATAATTAACCAGATACCACAGGTAACATCAAGGCAAATTCATAAGTAGTGGATTCATAATAGTGTAGCAGCCGAACACTTACATCTCTTTTCAAGGTATTGTATAGTCTTATGCCGGGCTGGTGGGGGTGGAATGGGGCTACGATCAAACGCACCGGCACCACGTCAGATCCGTTCTGCCACAGAACATTGTCATAGTCTTCTGCTAAATAATTGGGCGCCAGGCCGTATAATTGTTGCAAGTATAGATTCTTTACATAACTGAAAGCAGAAAAGAACATATAATCAGAATATTCAGAGAAGAATACTCACAATATTTTTCGTTACTATTGTAAAGAGTGCTATTTCATTTCAATACTTTTATAACTTAACAAAGAGAGACATACCATGAATTCAATATCCTGTTTCTAAGAATTAAAGACACAATTTTAAACTTCCTATCTATCAATGCTAGTCGCAGAATACATTTTTTGAACATTAACTGTCAACCAGAGATGGATTACATGTCTGTCTGTAGCAAGCCTGATGATAGAAAACTTACTTGACATTATGTCCAACTGAGCAGAGCTGTGGAAGGTAGTCATGAGCATATTTCTTGGGAAATGGCCCATGCCTTCTGACAATCACTTTGGGAATATATTTCTTGTAGTTTTTCACCACATCATTCAATAGCAGCTTCTCTTCAAGAATTGCCCGAGTCCTGTAATAAAAAAAAAGTTACTTGTCTTTAGTCATACTTTTCCCAAAAAGTGGATATCAGTAGTGATTTTAATAAAAAAACTACTTCAGTGAACACAATTGATATGTAATTTTGTCTTTTTCATCTCAATTAAAATTTACTTATCATTTAATTTCTATTGGTTTGGAAATGTTTATAAACAATATTTATGTTATTTTAAACACTTTTAATGTTGTATTGCCAAGATATATGCGCATATTATCATACTCTTATAATATCATATTATGATAATGGGTGGTATAATCTTAATAAGTATATAAGCATCATTCAAAACATGTTACATTTATAAATCGCTATTTAATAATACTCATATTTAAAACTAGACTATCCTATATCAACCAAATAGGTCATATACTGACTGACGGAGGAGTCGAGGGTCTCCGAAACCGGTGTGTATGCATGAAGAGAGTGACGAATGTAGACGAAGCACGTCAGGTTTTCAAGGACAGCTATTTGGCGCTCGGTGCTTTCTGCCTAACCCGTTAGGGACCTGGCGTGATTTTATGTATGTATGTATGCATATTTAAAATGCAAATGCGAAAAGTTTTCACTGCATCAATTTGTCAATGAAAATTCTGTTACAAAATTCCATTGAGATGGGTAAAACTGCTTCATATATCTATTCAATAAAATAATATAATAAAAATATATAATAAAAATGTGTATATAGCATTACTGTTATTGTGAAGTAGTATATAGTGACAGTTAATCTTAGTTCAGTGATGAGTTATCTTGCCTTATCAAATTTAGTCAACCTTTAACATTGACATTGGTAAAATGAATATGAATTATGTACACATAATAGCATGAAGAAGCAACTGTAAATTTCCTTCTTTTAATCTGTATCCATACATCTACATATTAATAGTGAAAAATTGATACATTTTTTGCGAAATTATGTGGAGAGGAGTATGAAAATCCGGCACAGTTAAAGTTTATATGATGAAGGAGTGAAGAAGCTAGTATTTTTATATAATCATGCATTATAAAATTTCAATTGATAGAAATAAGCATTATAACACTAGCATGTGATTGAATACACACACATACATCTGTATACACATAGATAAGAAGTTGCGCGTTTTTCACCATATTACAGGCATGGAGTATGAATTCTGGCATAGTTGAAGCATTTATAAAGAAAACCTCTTATGTATATATAGATATAGATATATATGAATGAAAACACATTAAATGAAGGCAAACAAAACATTCATTGCTTGTAGTATGTGAGCTAGCGATACATTTAAACAAGACTATAAAATAGTATTCTGTTTATTATTAAGAACCTCTAGACATCAGCTATTCCAGTAGCGGTGGAGCTAAATGTGACAGCATGTGAAAGTTGTCAAAACAAATTACACATTTAGTTGCAAAACTTTGTGACATGGTATTTCACAAATTAATTCCTGGCTGGATGGGTTAATAATAATAATCAATCTTCTGGACGCCTGTGCCTCTTGAGTGAGCATTGGGTAGAGTACTCTCCACAAGACTAAACCTTCCATAGCACATACTGTACAGATGAACTTCAGGTATGACTATTTAGTATTCCAATTATCATAAACCATACTTACATATCAGCAATACCAAGGCCCAACAGCTCTTGCTTATGTTCCGGGTATTTAATTTCTGGGATTTTATTCTCATTGACATCATTCCTCGCTTGTTGGAAGTAATAGTCATAAGTAGTTTCATCTAATGTAATCAGCAAACCAAGTCTTGGTACCTGTTTAAACATATTAATGACCAATTTAGTAGGAATTGAAATGTAAACAGCCTTTTATTTTTGAGTAAAAGATTTCATATTATTTTAAATAAAATTGCCACACTACACTGTAAAAGAAAAATACAAATTGAATATATCACAAAATTAATGATTGTTCAAAATATTGTCTCCTTACAATAAGTAATCCTAAATTATAATTACAATAAGGAAATCTTAATTATTCAGCACTATAATGGGTTTAAAATTCAGTGTTACTTTTCTATATGAAATCATTTTCGAAAATAGTGTTTTAATAATTTTATAGTCTATATAAAACAGGACGGTGACAGGAAGATTGACTGACTGACCCAGAGGTAACACAGTTAAAACCGCTAAATCAAGAATCCTGAAATTTTGCAGATAGGCCCTTTATGTAGTATAAATGAGCATATAAGGAAGAAATTTTGGAAACCCGGTGAATAAGGGGGTAAAATGTGGCAGGAAAGTTTGTATGAAAATTCATTGGTTTTGAAGTTACACATCTGAAATATAAGACTTAGGGTCTTAGTTAATAAGAAAAATAATGCATTGGTTGATTTTTAGAAATCAAATTGTGAACAAAGCAGCAGGCAAAAACTAGGAATGTATATATTGGATATCATAAAATAAGACAAACTCAAGAGACATTTTTTAAAATGTTGAATCTGTTTGTTTCATAATAACTCTTACACAAAGCAAATTAATCACCATAAACAAAACTTAATAGTAGATAACTCAATATTGTGGTCAAGATGTAAGATGATTTTTAAGGCGAGGTAATGTCTCATTTGCATAAGCATATGCAAATACTGGTTTGATGAGGAATTCCAAGAACACTAGATCTACATAAAATTTAGGAAAATACCAAATGGTTGGATAATTTGGCATATTTGGCACTTGGTGCTTTCTTCCTACCCCGTTAGGGATCCCGGTGTGATTTATGTTATTGTTGTTGTTGTTGTTGTTGGATAATTTATTAATGGGCTATTTATTACTGGAGGCTTTTCACTCTGGGACAACATCTTAGTCCCATAGGAAAATGTAATAACTCTGAATGTTGATTTCTCAAGACTAATTATAATAATAATTAAATCGAGTGGGCAACTAGTGGAATGAGTGGCAAGTACAACTTAACTAGAAATAAAAATGACATGCTAGTCATTTATATAATTAATGAATAACAGTACATTAATATTACTATTTTCATGCTATAGAATTATTAGTTTTGGCCTGGTTGTCCATTTTACCAACCTTCACCTTCCTTCCAGGTAAAAACAGTAAGCAAGGAGCAGACACATTTAAAAAAAATCCAGTCTAAATTTGATTTCAGTTTTTAATCAGAAGCATACAGTCATAACTACTATCACCTAATCATAGGGAGTTGTAGAAAATTTGTGGATATTTTTTTAATACAGCATTGAAAAATATGCATCATATTCTTAACAGTCACAGTTCATTTAGGTTGTCTCAATATATAACTGATGTAAAACAGTTCAAGAAACCCCAAGTTTAAAAACCTGTACGTAGTCCCTTGGATAACTGCTCAGGAAACTATTGACTGAAGACTATTGGGTGACCAATTTAACTAATTGATATACAACATACACAGTACAAAACATGTCTTTTCCCTTCATAACTGTGTTGAAGAAATATCGATTCAAAGTACAACTAAGATCAATGGTGATTATTGATGAATAAATTGGAGCAAAATATGGAAAAAACCATCACATCTCCACAAATTGTTACAAGTCTAGAATAAAGTATTTTTATATGAAATCAATCAATAGGAGATTTTGCATAGATACCTTGAAACGAATTCTAAGTTCGTAATCCCTCGAGCTGGAGAGTACTTTGCTGCTATCTTTGAGGAAATAATCCGTACCCTTGATTCTAAGCGCAAAGAGAGTGCGCGTTAGCGGAGGTATGTTATGCTTCTTGCACAGAAATATACACAATTCTTCTGCAGTGTACGTGCTCGAACAAGGTATAATGTTGGACGTGCGGTCTGTCACAACAGACACTTTAACTGGCTCCATATCAGCCATCGTTTATTTTGTAAACTTACGCCGTAAAATTAGACGCCAACAATCATTTTACATGATCTAAGTTAACAAACACAGGATAGCATTTAAAAGTTTTTTTTTTAATTCGTGCATCGTGTATTACGATCACAATAACCCATGCACATAATAAATCAATGAATTACATACATAGCTAAAATGCTTATTTATAAACCTTTGTAAGGTCACCCACTACCACAGCCTTGCACTGGGATGGAGAATATTTATTGGACATAAGGGCAGAGTTGCCAGCCAATTATACAACCGACTCGTCAAAAAGCTATTTAGTTCGATGTTATGAAAAGTAAAAAATGTAATTGGAAAAAATACAAACATTGATTTAATCTGAAGTTTCTAATTTAACTTAATATATTTACAGTAAGACAGATTGAAATTTTACGAAAATGAGGTTTTCGATTAATCAGCAGGTACACTATATTTTATCATATAAATAGTTTACCTAACTAACGCCTAAAATTCATTTTATTTTAACATGTAAAGTAATAGAGCCCACAAAGTTAGTTTAAGGAAGTTCTTTTTAACATTAGCAGAAGTATAAAGCTATGTCTTATTATTCTCTCGAGCCAATTAACTTCTGTATTTTCCATATTGATTATGTGTCGAAGGAAATCAAACAAAATAAGAAAGTAGGTTAATTGTGTAAACAGCTTAGATATAGCAAAGGTGAATTTAATTGTTTCCTTATAGAACTACGGAACTAAGTAACAGTTTGAAGATATATTCTGCCGGGCGCCTTCGTTTGTTGGTATGACATTTTGTACAATTTTGAAACAAAAATGCACAATTGGCGAATTAGACAGCACACATTGTTCATATAGTTTTAAAACCACATTTGTGTGTTACGTCGTGTTTTTTGCATTATTTTGTTTTCTGTCTGCTAGATAATTACTTCTGTGTACGATTTCTGTAATTATGCATAATAAATGCTATATAGCAATACCAGCTTTTTATAGATGATATACGATAATTGTTTTTTGACAACTGGCAGCCCTGTTCGTAGTGACCGCTGTAATAGTCGTCTGTTTATTCCTTCTTCGCCGCCATAGATTTGTGTTAACGTCTTTGTCTCTAAAGTATTTCTATTTGTTTCAAAACTATTCTTTAGATTTTCATTTTATCATCAATTCCAAGTTGTAAGTATGTAATTTATATCAATAATGCATCTGATGCAACTGCCAAGATATTATTAAATGCTAATTTTAGCACGTGTAATTTGCTTTGCCGGTTATTGTAAATCAGTTTCTTTTTGTGATCAATTGTAACTTAAAATGTTACTTTACAGTACAACAGAAGTTTTTAATACCATCATAACCGTAGTACTTAATTTATAAATTATAATTGTGAAAACGGTTGAATAGATTTCAAATGATGTTCTAACTGGGCAAATAATAAATGAATGTGTCGGGTAGGCTCGCGATTTTTGTAATGTTTGTTAAATATTATCACACCATATCATATCCTAGATTATGTCCACGATTGTACTGCGATACTCTTGAATAAATTGGGATTATGCTGACATGTTATTGTTATAGTTTAATTTTTGATGTTGTCCTTCGCAATTTTTTTGTAACAGAAATTCACAGTTTGTTATTTTTATAGCAATAACATTTGATCTGTAATTCTATTACAGACAATGGATGACGAATGGGATGATAATTCAGAAATTGTAAGTAAAGTTTTTTATAGTCTCAAAAGATCCGATAATGTAGTGTTATTGATACTTTAAACAACTATTTGTTTATCTTGTCCCATGATGAGTTTGATATTTTTCAAGTGTAAAATAGATAGTTCTTTATGAAAAAGATAGCATCTAATAAAATATGATTATCTGGGCACACAGAATGGAAATGTGTCTATTGATGTGCAATAAGGGCTCTCTGCTCTAGTTCAGTATTGTAGTTATACTTTATTTATCATTTTTATTCTGTCCCTTACACATGTTGTTTGCGATCAACATTTTGTGGTCAATATTTGTCTTTGAATATTGCGAATAATCATATAATTGCCATTTTGTAGATATACAATTATGTATAGCACAGATTTCTGCACCTTTATTATTGTAATGAAGTGTGTATGAGTACTTTTATGTATAGACAAGTACACTTTCAATATCCACTGTAAATCTTTATATATGAAGCATAAGGATATTATTAATGTAATGTATTTATGCACAAAATATTTGTATGTAAATATACCGGTAGTATAAATAAAGTCCTTCATGGTCAAACTAGACATCCTACTGCTAAGTGTAATTTTTTTTGTGCACCTGGCCATGCATTGGATAGACGCAGTGCCAGCTTTGGTTAACAAGTAAAATTATTTATTCACATAGTTGATGGTAGAACTTGAAATTACATTGGTAATTTGGCTTGTTTCTGTCAACAGTATCACTCCATCCATTTGTTTTGTGAAATAATGGCAATTAAAAAAAAATTGTGTCCAAAAAGAATAGTTAACAGACCATATGTGTACTAGAGGCGACCATCTCAGTCCTCATGAGTAGCATTACAAATGTGATTAATTCTTTAGTACAAATACTATCTGATACTAAACAGCAAAACATCTCTCAGTTCCCTCCGCTGATGGGCTCTGACTACCAAGCTACACTTGCATATACATATATATTTTAGAGCACAATTATCATGTGACACATACAAAATGTTAATATTTTGCAAATAATTTTTTTCCTATGCTAAGAGGGCTCTGGACCCCGAAACCGTGCTTACATATTTTCAACCATAAATTCTAGAATGTTTTGTTATTAAGTTTTCATATTCCTATTTTACAGGCAGTTCCTCCACCTTCCACCTTGGCAACTACAAACACATGCTACAATCAATATGAAGTCGATGAAGGTCACAGTTTGTCTAGAGGAAGAGGATTTCAGTCATTCCAAGACGACGATGGTATGTACTCTGTTGTATGAACAAGATCACTTTGATTTATGGTACTTACATATCATACAATATAGTTAGAAACATTGTGTTTTATTTTTTTGTAAAAAACAGAATCTGCTCCTAATAGGTTTCTATAAAAAACAAATTTATAACTTAAACAGAAAAGACAAATAAATACACATTATATATAGATATGCAGGTCATGATTTGAATGTTTCAGATTAGAGACTGCATTTGTTTTTGTCACTAATAATCCAGAATATCATAGATATCCGTGTATAAGGTGTTAATAAAAGCAAAATCTTTTGTTGCAGATTTATCCAAGAACGTAGGCAACAATGGGTATGGAGAGCGCCGTGGACGCGGTGGTAGAGGCGGCGGTCGCGGTAGAGGCGGTCGCGGCGGCCGAGGAGGTGGTGAAAGAGATCGAAATGACTATGAAACAAACGGTGAGTCACTTTCAAATTCAAAAGTCGCGTCAAATTGTTTCATTTGATTAGTGTGCAATTTAAATTTCCCCAAAATGTAGATTGTTTTTATACTAACAAAACGTAACATACAATTAATTAAAGGAAATGTGTTTTTGACTTTAGGTTTACTGTTTTAATACATACAATGATCTCCAATGTCTCTTTAAAAAAGTCCAAACTTATTATATTACATACTTATCAGGCTCCATGTTACTGTAATAAATAATTGCTTACATTTTAGTTTTTGTTATGAAATAAAATATCTTGGATATCATTGTTTAGTTTGAACCTTCAAGGTATTGAATTTCAAACACCCAAGCACCCTCAAATATTTTGTAATTGAAATCATTTTAGCAGTGTCACATGTTTTATCAATATTTATTCAAACTCTCAAGTGGTAGTATATTTGAATTTTTTTTATTCCATTGTGATAAGAGACAAGTGCTAATTTAGAATTTAAAAAAGAAACTAATTTTGTGCAATAATTTACATAAAGATAAGTTTTTCTTTTTATGTTTTTAATGTATTACTATATACAAATGTCTATTGTAAGTATTTAATTGTTTTATACTTTGTATAATAAATCAGTAACAAATCTGATATAAACTCGACAAATGTATGCATATTCTACTATGAGACGCGAATTAAACATTCAATTTCAAAATTATCCATAGCTTCCTGTTCATTGTTAATGTTTCTCGTAATAACAAATACATGATTTTAATTATTTGTAGAAAATGTTACATATAAACTTTAGTTTAACACCTTTCATTATGATAATGTGTGATTTGATTGCATTTCAAACAAAAGTGAATTGGTGTTGTTCATAATATATTACAAATAATGTATTAAGAAATAAATAGAATTAGAGTAGGCAATGTTACATCATGAAGTAATTATATATGCAGTCTGTTAAACAATCTCTAGAGGTTAAATCCTCTTTGACTGTAAATTCTAAAATCGTAAGTAATGTGGCTACCATTCTTTTTTTCATATATCATTAATGTTTTGATGACATCACATAAAGTGTATGCATAAAACACGGATGAATGAAATGAAAATTATTAGATGTATAAAAGAGTTTATTAAAGGAGTAAAATACGCCATTTGCATTATTAACATTTTTTACGAATTTATAAGATCATTAATTCAATGTTTCGTAACCACACAGTAAGTTGTGGGTTAAATTTTCACTCTCACCAAACATTTGTGTGACAATCATAACTGCTTATTTCTACATGTCAAGGCATATGGAGTATATTTATATGGTAAACTATAATTTAAGGTTGTCTGAATATTACAACCAAGGTCAACTGATTAACATGGTCTTTGAAATAAGAAAACTGTCACAAAGAGTTCTGCTATGAAAACCACTTCTCTGAAGATTCAGGTGTTGAGTAACATTACAATTTTTTTTGTAAGATGAAATTGCATCTGTTACGTGTACATTGACGAAATATTGTGATCGTTTCTTTTATCAGGTCATAGCTATGGGGATGACGGTGATAGAGAAGACAGAGGTGAGCGGGGTGAACGTGGTAGAGGTCGCGGGCGAGGCAGGGGCGGCGGGCGCGGGGGTCGCTCAAGCGGAGACGGCGGAGACATGGGCGCGGAAGGCGCCGACGACGATAACAAGAAACCCCCTGTAACCTATGTGCCACCCGAGCCCACAGATAATGAGGAAGAGATTTTCAGCAGCACCATTAGTTCCGGCATCAACTTTAATAAGTTTGATTGCATTGCAATAAAAGTGAGTTGTTTTTGTATTTGATTTTTTTTAAATTACATGTTGGTCAAAACCATATTGCATCATTTAGCCAATCTTATTAACTAGTGAGTAAATACTGTAGTATGACCTAAACATGTTTTATTTCAAGAGAGAATCCACCAACATAAAGAAATGTAATTACCGCATCACATGTTTTTCATTTTATAGGTGAGTGGAGAGAATCCTCCGTGTGCAATAGACAGCTTTGAAACAGCCAATCTTCGCAAGTATGTTCTGGAGAACATTTTGAAGTCCGGGTACAAGAAACCCACGCCTATACAAAAACATGCACTACCTATCATAATGAATGGCCGGGATCTCATGGGCTGCGCACAGACTGGATCGGGCAAAACTGTAATTATCTATGAAATATACATTAAAATGCAATATGTACTTGTATAGTCAATAGGAATTCTAATTTTCTACCTTATGGGTAATTATTAGCTTTCATTTTTTTTTATAGCAACATCACGTCCTAGTTACATAGAACTAGGTTAAATATATGATTTTAAATAAATAATTGCACCTTTGTAGTACTCTAGACCATGTTTATCACAATAATTGTTAATATGTATAAACCATGGATTGTCTAGTTGATATGTGACATTTTACTGACACAGCATGACCATAATAAAAACTTCATGTCAAATTAGCAATTTTTTGCTTATATTTGTCGCGGTAATGCGAACAATCACTGAAGCTCCATGAAACAGACATTGTATTAATGTTTTTTTTTACACCCAATGTAGTACATTAATAATTTTCTCCTAGTATGCATTATGAAAATAGCTAGACAATGTTTTCCCTAGCACTAAATTTAAACCTTATCTATGTTCCTATATTGCTAAAAAATAACTGTCACTAGTATTTCAATAGTTAAAGATGTCTCTTGTAATAGTAATAACATAATGTTTCAGGCGGCATTCTTACTTCCAATCATCAATACCCTTTTACAAGATAGTCGTGAAATTATCGTGGGGCCTAATGGATGTGCTCAACCCCAGGTCAGTAACAAACAAACAACTCACAACATCATCACACCCACTTTTTCCTGTATTCACTGTAATGGCAAATGACTTACTTGAGTTTTTATTTTATTCTATGAATATTCAAATGTTGTTCAAGTAACAATATGTATATATTTGGCATTTGATATGAAATATAAATTTAACTATTGTTTTATTTTTTACTAGCTTTTGTCTGCGACTTCGTCCGCGTGGAATAGTGACTTTGAGCAACATTTGAATTATTTCAAAATAAATTGTAGCCTATATGTTACCGAGGACTAATAGCTATATAACAAAAAAGTTTCATCGAAATCCATCCAGTAGTTTTTGCGTGAAAGCCAGACAACAGACAGACAAACAAAGATTTCAAAATGATTTTTTTTGGCTTGTTTTATCTGTATGAAGACCCCTAGGCGTATTTTTGTTAATTTTTATTCAATGTACAGATTTAAACACTTCTACAGTTTTAGTATATGTATAGATAGATAGATTATATATGACAGTACTATGATTGCTATACTGAGGACAGTATAGCAATCATAGTAGCGATCAGAACTGTAGTTTACTAGGAAGTAAGCTTTGGACTAGCATTGCTTTTTAATGGCGATATAATTTGTCGTTAGTCTGTTAGATCACCTTCATATTCCTTCACAGTTCTTACAATCATTACAGACATTGCTACTAGTGTGGTGTTAGGTAAATAAAGGTTGCAATATCTATATTATTTTCACCCTGTTATGTCCTATTTTTTAGGTCGTAATAGTATCGCCTACAAGAGAATTGACTTTGCAAATATTTAATGAAGCTCGTAAGTTTTCGTACGGATCAGTTTTGAAGATAGCCGTCGCGTACGGCGGTACTGCCGTCCGCCATCAAGGAGACAACATATCTGTGAGCAAGTTTTAGATTGATAAATAAATTTCGATAAAGGTTCTGATTAAATTTCAACTGTCACATGGTCATTTCTATTATAAATGTTAAATTTACTTACTGCTATAAAGTTTAATCCCAATAAATCAGAAGGATGTCTAATATTGGTATCAGATCAAGCAGAGAGTTCTATATTGTATGTGTAAATGTAAATATAAAACAATTCACTGTATATCCTTTATGTATTTTTATATCCTTTATACAGAGAGGCTGTCACATCTTAGTAGCGACGCCCGGTAGGTTACATGACTTCGTGGATCGCAATCGCGTCTCCTTTGAAAGTATTCGTTTTGTGGTACTTGATGAGGCTGACCGAATGCTTGACATGGGCTTCATGTCCAGTGTCGAGAAACTTATGGAACATCCCACCATGGTGGCTAGTGTGAGTTACAATTTCATTCTATTTTCAGTTGAAATAAATTTTCACATATGTATTAATTCTTTATTTTTAATGGTAACATGAAATGGTGAAAGTTATACCCTTATTAAAATTATATTAAAGAATACAATTATTAAGTTCTCAAAGGTGTAGTGTATTATCCAAAATGAAATTGGTTAAGGCTCAAAATGATATTGAGAGACCCTTTAATGAAAACATTGATTTTGATATTGATTTATTAGTTTGTATATTTTACCTAGGACTTTTAATATACACAGAGATTTACCAAACCAATTGTTAACAGGATAAAAGACAAACATTGATGTTTTCGGCAACATTCCCTGAGGACATACAACACTTGGCTGGTCGTTTCCTAAACAATTACCTGTTCGTTGCGGTTGGCATCGTGGGCGGAGCGAGTACGGACGTTGAACAAATCTTTCATCAGGTCAGCAAGTACGAGAAGCAGAAAAAATTGAAAGACCTTATTGAAGAAAACAGTAAGTCTTACAGTCCAGTAGCATTTATCAATGATTTTAATACAATACACTCACTGTCGTAAATTTAATAATCCCTAGAAATAAAAAGCTAGATGGTGAATAATTTGACATATAATATAGGATTCTTATGTCTATATGACGAATATTGTCAACAGTATTTCATGTACAATAACATAACATTTTCAGTGTTCATGCTTAATTTTTTTATAAACCTACCTAACAGCATTCCAGTCACCTCTTCTTCCAATTGGAGCCTGAATACTATTTACCGATTTCAGAGGGCAAACGCGTACTGGTGTTCGTGGAGACGAAGCGCAACGCAGACTTCATAGCGGCGATGCTCTCGGAGCAACAAATGTTAACGACGTCGATCCACGGCGACCGTCTCCAGCGCGAGCGCGAGGAGGCGCTGCACAATTTTAAAAGCGGCCGCCACTGCATCCTGGTCGCTACCGCCGTGGCCGCTAGGGGATTAGGTGTGCAATTTCATATTTAGTATAAGCCCATTAAGGACTCGTGATATTCTGCATGACGATTGCAATTAAATGCTTGCAAACGTTATGTGGTGTAAAGGGCAGTAAGAAATAGACAAGCCGTCAATCCCATAACTGTCAAATGACTGTACTACTCTTAAGACACTTCTTTTCTACTTTCATTCACTTCAAACCGGGCTTTAATATCGAAGGGATTTAACATATTCTTGTATGTTGTATTGTATTAAAATAGTAATCGTTACACTGTTTCCTTATAGATATCAAAAACGTAGACATAGTTGTGAACTATGATCTTCCAAAGAGCATAGATGAGTATGTGCATAGAATCGGAAGGACTGGTCGTGTGGGCAATAGAGGAAAGGCCATTTCGTTCTTTGCTGATGATTCGGTAAGTAAATATATGCATCCATTTACATTTTCCGCAGCTGGGCTAGTTTCAGGTACAAGGAAAGCTTCAGTTGGTGCTTATCTTCCCTCTGCAACTAAATGGCCACCCTTTAGTTACAGAGAAAAGTTGTTTTGTACTTACTAAAATCCAAAGCATTTATTCATTAATTTTATAGTCAATCATCCATTTATTTTACAGTACCTCTAGTAGTACCTATATGTATTATATAATTCTATATACACTGCCAGATAATTTAAGTCTCATTTAATTGGACACATGTTCATCTCTCACTGTTTCCCTGTATATTTTCTACAGATTAACTTCAAAAAATGAGTTAATTGGTTATATAATGTCAATATGTGACTCATATGTAGACGAAGCGCGTCAAGTTGGTAAGGACAAAGATATTTGGCACGCAGCGCTTTCTGCCTACCCCGTTGCTGACCCGGCGTGATAGTATAATAATAATAATGTTTGTCATCTTTTTAGGATAAAGAGTTAGTGGCGGATTTGGCAAAGATCCTGAAGCAGGCAGACCAACCTGTGCCAGATTTCCTTAAAGGCGGCGGCATGCCTACTTACACAAGCAACAAGTACGGCGGCAGCGATATTAGGGTCAGTATATCTATGGTTACACAAACAAGATACATTTATAAATATTTTAAACCAGTCAGTCAGTCAATCGATCAGAACTAATGTGCATGCTAACATTAATGTTAAGGAATTGGCCTAGTATCAGAAAATATAGGAAAATGGAGTTTTCTACATATGTGTGTATAAACAAAGTATATATATATATATATATATATGTGACTTTAGATAAAATTATTACATATCATACTAAGGAAATGATTATAAAGAAAACATTGATGAGGTGTCAAGTATAATAAAGACATCTGATAAATGTAATAATAATTAAAGTAATAAATAAGTATTATATGCACTTATTCGAGCTTGCGATCATGTTTCGAGAGAGTCCGTGGCCACGAGAGATCAGTGAGACCAGTTAAACAATATTAGAATAAAACTGGTATGAGAATAAAATAGCTGTAATCATGTAAGGAGATCATCGTTACTTATCACAATGTGGTCTGTCTGCATGTCTTCTGTTGTATATATAAAAAAATTGTTAATTTGGTTTTTCTCTGGATAATTGCCAGTAAATTTGCTTGGTATTACCATGTTTAATGATAGGACACTTCCGGTCACTTCTCGCGATCATTATCGATGTGCCAGTTTCCAGTCATGCAATGTTCAAAAACTAAGTTGTATTATCCAATTTGCTTCATGCATATTAAAACGTTATTCTAAATACATTTGATTGCACATGCAAACATAAATGTGGACAAAGGTAACTTGATGAAATACTTTGCAGAAAATTTATGGTTCCTTTTGTATTGAATAGATGTAGGTAATTATTTATTTTATAAGACATTAATCTTATTATTTTTTTTTTACAATTATTTACATTCACAATGCATGTTTATTTTCGCCTATCACACTAGCTCTCGTAATATTTGATTAGTTTTACCCAATGTGATAAAAAAAAATTAGTGCAGCTTTGAAATTATTATTCCTAATAGTTTTGCTTTACGTTATTATGAAAAATGAACAATTATAATTGAAACTGTTTCTTTTTTAAAATGAAAAATGCAATTTTTTTATTTCAGAACTTTAACAATGCCGACCGTGTTGAACAGGGTGACGAGCCCGATGAGCAGTGGTAAAAGGCTTCTTGAGAACCTATCCAGTGGCAAAACAATTCAATGACCATTTCTTTGCCTGATCGATGTTTATGCAACTAGTGGTGCGTGTATAAATATAAAATTGGTGCTTGTGTGGACAGTCCCGGTCGAACTAGCGTAGCGACCTCTAACAATTCATTTATGTGATATACTTAATCTGTGTAATTTAATCCTGAACTCTTATACAAGACTGTGTTATAATGTGACAAGTATTCTAGAATTGTAATGTAAAGTTAGTGTGAACCTCGGTTTATACGGTCATCATTACTTACGCACTTTCACCAGTATTTGCACAAGTCCTATTTTGAGATGTACATACATCATTTAGTTGTACTTAATGTATTTTTGCTTTTTTTTTATTTGTTGATTGAGAATTTTAGTTTTGTTTTCTTATATTTCGTGTATTAATCGAAACAGTGTTGATTTTTTGTTCTTTTTTTTTTCATTTCGTTCTATTGATAATATAAATCATAAGGTTTTTTTCAGCAAGCCAGTCCAAAAAGTAAAGATTGTTTGTTTGTTTATTGTATAACATGAATCTGTGATTTGTTATATTACAGTTGCTCACTTTAAATTTTAAATAGTTACATTTAGGTTAACATATTCGTACATAGTAATTAGCATCTATGAGACTTCATATACATTTATATTTGGTTATTAAATTGGCATTTTTCATTAGCATTTCACGTATCTATAGAGAATCTCGATTCATTAAAGGTGTCATTTGTGAACTCATTATGGAAAGATCACATCTATTATCATAAGTACATCTATATGTATATAAATACATATATATTTTTTTGTTTCTTCATTTGTTATGAATAATTTTCAATTTAAAATGTACCTGCAAAATTATAATAAAGCAGGCTATCGTTGTCTGCACTAATTATAATATTAACCTAACAACATAGATTTTATATTGATATATAGCCTGTGATGATTATTATAAGTAGAATAGGTTATGCTTTATTACAAACTCCTTAAGTACAAGCTTCAGTCACTGCAGTGTTGGATTTACATACAAAGGTCTGAGTGCACTGAAATAAACAATTGAGTTCAATACTCCATGCCTATGTTATAAAAACATGTTAAGAAAATAATATATCGCATGTTATACAGCAATTCCTATAAAATAGTGCCACTGATCGTGTACAAGTTATGCACTCGGAGTCCATACATTACAGACACTTGAAACAATGTTACAAAGTGAAATAACTACGTTTGGAATTGCTAGTGTTGATCTGTGACAGACATGCGTTGTTGTCTAAATTTGCGAGAAATATTTTTTGCTTCAAAATTTATATTATGAGTAACCACTTCAGGGTATGTTTGAAGAAGGCTGGCTTGCCCGGAACGCCGGCTCGGCGTGCTAATGTCAAGGACATAATGTTGTAAATGAATACCGATGTTACTAGACCTAACGTATTTTTTGACATTAAGGTAAACCTTTTTTTACTCGAGATGCTTGTAAGCAATTGTAAAAGATTTAAATTACAAATATAAGATATTTCCCCCTATATTGTTTTTTTTTTCTTATAGTCCAGTATTAGATGGTTTCTAAGGAATTAAAAGTAGGCAAAGGAAACACTATTCAGATTTTTATTTACAACAATAGTTTAGAAAAAATTACATTAAATAAACTGTCACGTATTTCATCATGAGGTCAAAAAAATATTTTTGTAAATATTTTGGCAGCCTTGATAATTGTTACAGTTATAAAGCGTGAGGTAGTAAGCAGTACAGGTATCATTTAGGTCAGTGCCGACATAAGGAGTGGCGCCGAAGAGCACAACTATTTCCACTGCTCCGAGTATCCCGCCATGACTTTATTTCGTTATTTGAACTACATTCGTATGTGGTATTTCGGGTTGAAAGAAATTTGTTAAATTAGTTTCTTCGCCGCCACTTCGTCCGTCGGCGCTGACCCTTAGTTTTCTTTTATCTCTGGCGAAGCGAAAAATGAATAAAAAAAAAGCGATTATTATCATAGTTTAACAAACAATGGTAAGATTAATAATTAAAGGTAATTAATAAAAAAAAACCTAATTAACGGCTTTGGAAAGATCCCTTAAAAATATGAATTTTCATATCACAGTTAAGTATCATAATATATTTATATCAGAAGAAGTATATTGTACTTTAATACTTAAATGATTACGTACTATAATTTTCTACGAAAGTGATTAACTATTTACTTATCAAACTTGAGTGATTGGGAGTTGAAATAACAATAATGAAAGACGCATGGAAAGGAATTTGTACAAGGCAAGTTATGATTTAACACGAATTAAATAATGACGGACTATGGTATTAGAACCGCAAAAAAGGAATAAATGCGTGATTTCTTATACTAGGGATGTTTATTCACAAGAAATGGTTAGCCCTACGAGATATTGAGATTGAGAGGATTAAGTAAGTACAGACAATGTGATGTGAAAAAACATAATATAACAGGATTTAGCAAGGAACGCTTATACTATTTGGACTAATACTATATAATTATTGTAGAAAAATGAATATATTTATAAAGCTACTGTGGATTGTAGTGTCGAAAGATTCAATATATAGATATTTTCTCTACGTTCGTTATTTATTTATTTGCAACAGTATATATGAATACATTACAGATTACAATCCCAAACTGTTTACAATGTCTGTGCGCATCTTTCTGCTGTTCTGCAAAATGCAGCAGGCCTTAGGTTATGTTTTAAATGAGTTATCGCTTATTTATTCTTCGTCATGACATTCTGAAAGACATTAAAATTAATTAAATTATATTGATATCTTATCATTGAAAATATTCAACTTTGTTAACCCACACTGTTAATCCGTCTGACGGATGAAATTAATTCGTCTTTATGGCTTCCGACGATGCTTAACGTGACCGCCAAAGAACGCTCATAAAAATTCACAATTAGCTGAGCAAGTGCCAACCTCTTGTAATTGCTTGAGTTTACAGATCGTCTGAGCTCTTTTCGCTTCAGATTTGTGTCAGTTTAAACTACCTAAGGGCTAGAGATAATAAGAGTCAGAATAACTTACGTTCAGTCACAAGGTCATAGTTTATACGATTATTTCCATACGAATAATATTTAACAAATCTGAAAATGTATAAATTAGCTGTTAACCGATATTAATTAATAAATTGCAGTTACAATGTAATTAATGGATATTATAGACACTTAAATATAAAATTTTAACTAATATTGAATAGGTAGTACTTTCTACATCCAAAACACAGATATGAAGGTAATTAATTAATTATGTTGAACTTTTAACAGTTCAGTTATTGAATATATTAATTAAATTAGTTTCAATTCAAATAGTCCCGATATTCATTGCGTGTGTAGATAGACGCTATAAAAAATCCCCTCAGGTTATATTTTTTCCTAAATTATATACGTGCTATAATTGGTATACTTTTCGTCATAGCACAATATCCTCAGAGCAACAATTGCCTAATTTAATTACGATATTTCCAAGCATAAGCACTTAAAAGTTTTACCTACCCCAATAATATCGCAGATATAGCGGTAATTGCGCCACTGAACAAAAAGAAGGTCCCAGGGAAAGAGCTTATGGTTTCCCTGTACATTGGTGTGTACACAACAGGTGCAATTAACGGCGCCAGACCCTCCGACGCACACATCATTGCGAACACCTGTGCTATATCTTGTGCTGGCATAATCTTTAACAAGTAAGATCTAATCAGGGGTCCCGCCAGTCCTTTAAACATCGATACCACGGAAGCTAAAAAAAGAATATATACATTTTTGAAATGGAGTTATAATATTAAAACTTTCAACATTATGACGATTATGATGAATGTATGATACCTACTAATTACTTATGTGAATTACAATTAGTTATAGGTACACCGAAACTATTATTACATTTTGTTGGTATAGAGCGATACGTACATAACTTATACTCATATAACAATTACAAGGACTCAACGAAACTGACATTTTAAGATTCATCAAATCTTATGACTTATGAATCGTATGAAAGAACAGTAATATTAATATTATATAACACTTACCTAAATACATTTGCCATGACGCTACCGCAAATGATTTTATGAAAAATTCGGCGGATTTAGTAACAACAGTAAAGATCGCAAAGACTATATCTCTTATATTCAACAAGTTCTGTCCTATATATAAACCAAGGAATCCTGCGGTAAAACCAATCGCTGTACCTACAGCCGAATACACGTTGTATTCGGATATTGCCCAATGTAATTTTTCTCTTGTAAACATGTATTCTAACAGGGATATGCCGTAAATAGTTATTCCTGAAATTAGTCCCACTGCCATGAGAAGAAATATTTGCACCCTTCCATTATTTGGTCGTTTTTTGAAACATTCACGGGCCATTTCTTTTACGAGTATAATGTCTAGAATTTTAGAAAAACCGCCCTGAAATGAAATACGATTAAGGTTGCAAATATACCTACTTTAAATATTTTTCGTCACACACTAATACATTATTCACTGTTGGAATTTTAAGAAAAGCACATCGTAAACTTATTAGCAATTTAATTTCATAATGACTGATAGGGTTATCTATCCCTACGGTATCTACCGTACCATAGATTTCATATCATAGAAATATAGTGAGCGTTCCAATTGACATGTTGGTTAACTTATGTAACTTGCATATTAAGCAGTAATGTAAGTTTATTACTTACCTCTAAAGCACCACTCAAAGATTCTGGTATGAAAATACTTGCATACGAATATGCCAGTACATTTAACACGGTTCCCAATAAAATTAAATAAACATTCCCTATTATCAAAATCAAATCCTTTGCTATAGTCGACCCTATTACCATACCCACGGAAACAGTAGCGTCTACCAAAGTCATCCTAAAAAATAAAAAAAAGTCGATATTATAAATCGCATGAATACTGAATTTGTACGTAAATGAAAACCTATTAGGTAACATGAAAATTTACAAATATTGTAATCATTAATTACCTAAGCGTCATTTTTTCAGGAGGGGATATGTCGCTTATGTAGCTTTATGAACCCGTGAATAGCACCATATATCCGCCAGTAAGCGACATAGGTAAAATTGTTGGAATATACCAATATGGTCCTAAAGTAGGTATCATACTGTATACCACCGTTAACATTGTGGATAATGTCATACCTGTAAATAGAATTTCTAATTTATCATACTAAACGGACTCTTGCGCACCAGGAGAACGGAGCCGAAAGGAGGCAAAGCAGACAAAAAATGAACACCAGTTATAATCGTACATCTGCCTTCAACTAATCGTGATTTTGTAAAATTTAAAGCAGTTTAATATGGCGCATCACAGTCGTCAACCCGACAGCTTTATGCGGCTCTACCGTCTCTACGAGTGTATAATACTCGTATATTAGCAATCTCAATTTCCCCGTCTCAAACGGATTATTTTAAAAAAATCAGCAGTCCAAATAATATTTTGAAGTAGCACTAAAGTCCAAATGAAAATTTCATCCTCAATATATTAAAGAATCTGTCGACAATTCAAACGGAAGTAGAAGGCTGCCGTGAACATTTAACATGGGGATGCATTTAGAGTTCGCTATTTCTATAACGTTAAATATGTTAGGCTTATGGGTGCTGTAGATGATAGTCGAACAGAACAAATTATCACAACACACTTTAACAGAGTACAAGACGTGAATATGTTGACAAGTTATCAGTAAAAAAATTTAGTCTCATTTATTTTGTTGATTTATCTTCACGACAATTTGTTGGGAATTGAAATTTACTGATAAATTAAAAATAATAAACTTTATAACATAAAAAAAAAAAAAGAGTGCATTTGAAAGTGCACACTGAAATGTATGCATTTTGGACTTGTTAACGTATTCACGCCTATTACGAACATACTTAGATGAAATAGAGTAATGAGAGAGAAAGTATTGTTTCTTACCTAGAAGCGACCACGTTATAAGTGGCTTCCTTCCATATTTGTTGGACCACGCTCCAAGAAATAGTGACAAAATGGCTGGTGCGACTGATTCTAGAACTAACTTTACCATGGAAACATTTGTAACGTACTTTTGGACAGTCTCTTCTAAGCGTTGTGTATCATTGGATTTAATCGGAGAAAGGAAACCTTTACATTCTATGTGCGAGTAGTTTAAGGATATTACGCATGTCCTGTATAGAATTATATTGCTGACGACGGATCCTAAAATAAATACTTGTTTAGAATATTTACGTAGTCATAACACAACATACATTTGTTTATCGCTTGTGGTGGATTGCTTTTGGTATACCGCAAATACCGTAAATACCTACTTTAATTCTAAATTATTGCAGTGTCTGTACAGTAGGTATTAAATTGTAAGTAAATAAAATCACATAGCATGACTAAACCAATTATTATGTGCCCATTTTTTTCCTCCTTTATTCGTTTGAAGTAGATCATCGTCATAGCGTACTTATAAGAAAATTTTACAGACCTTCGAAGGAATAGAGGGGCTCGTAAGATGACCTAGTTGGATACAACCAGTTGCGGTACTATTCAAGGTGATTTAATGTTATAGTCATCATGGTTTTTTCATATTTGCCCGTATTCTTTTTCTTGTGTTTCTTGATAGTAATTTTGTAGTTTTTTATAAGTCGCGCTCGAAAAAGCTTTTTTAATGTTTTGCAAAAAACGGGTAAGACTCAAAGGAATATATACCTACACTCGAATTTGCTGGACATAAAGGAATTAAGTACAAAATGCTAGTTGAACGCCTAAAATCGCGTCTGACTGTAATGAAAACCTAGATAGCGACATCCGTAAGGGAAATGTTAAAACATTCAAAACTCTACCAAGGTCATAGAGCGTGTAGGCGTGTACAATGGGCCACAGCAGTAGCAAAAATATTAAACACAGTTTTTTCAATTTCTTAACTCGTGATACCTATCAAGAGAGTACCTATTTAGAAAGTAAGTTGAACATTATTTGTATATCCGGTTTTATTTATTCAAACCACGATAATTTCTTATTGTCGGCGTTTGATATGGTCACGAAAACAAAAGATTAAGTAACAAAATGTATGCTCCTTCAATACAAGGCATACAAATGCTTGTTAATAGTAATATAAGAAAAATAATATAGAAAAAATAAATAATAATATAAGAAAAATTAATGTCCCACTGTTGGGCATAATATGTATACCTCGTAGATAACTGCGGCAGTCCTCAAGCAAACTCTACTAATTTACTCCACTGCGAGTTGGTAAAAATGATTAGAGTATTAAATGTTAATCATTGTTTGTATATATACAGACTGCCATAGGTTTGTTTTGGCTGTCATCACGCTAACGTTACTATGCTAATGTGACATGGTTCCAACGCAACAGCTATTTAGGGAACCAGCTATACAAAGATGTAAGTACTACCTACCAATAAGAGTCGACGATACCATAATAAGAAACAAAGGTAATTCTACAGATATCCTGTAAGGCTTCTTTGCGATATCACTTTCCGAGTTAACGTTCGGAATTTCTTCCGCGCGCCGGTCGTTCTCTTCATTCCGAATCATTTTAATCACCACATAATCCGTACACGATTTCTAATGAATATAGTTTGCGAGGAAAAA
>DWUN01000376.1:0-23742 GCA_018249975.1 Passova gellias
AATTTAGAATTTCTAGTAGTGACTCAGAGTCTGGATGTGTGCTCGGTGCATGGCAATAGGCTCACCACCTATTCCATTTTGGGACTTAAACGTAACTGGTGAAATGTGGGGATGTACTACACTCCTCTGCCTACCCCTTTGGGGATTACAGACGTGATGTTACGTAAATGCAGCACGCCTTACAGTTTGCTATGAAGTATATAATGTTTTCTGTGGTGTGTGAAGTCTGTCAGTCTGCGCATGGCTAGTGTGGTAGTTTGAACCCTGAAACCCTTTCACTATCAGAGGAGACCCTGTGCCCTTCAGTGGAACGATAAAAAGTTGTAACTTACTTAATTACTAGTAGTTGTTTTCTTAACGGTCGTTGTATGTTGGTACACAAATGTTTTAGAGTCGCAGTCATCGTCCAGTTTAAATTTATCAAAGAAACTGTTGTCGCTTGCGCTTTATATGATCACCATTAACATGCTCATCGCTCCAGGCCACTATATCATTCAACAGGTAACAACTATATTTGTGGAAATAATATAACAAATCCAATAACATCCATAAAAAAATTAATTACTAGTTGTCCTTGATTAGGTTTTGTGTATTTCAAATTGGTGCCAGATATGTACTCTGAAGGTTACATGTTAAGGTAAAGTACTACTTGTTTACAAGCATACTATTAGTTACTGGTAACATGGAAATCTTTTACTTTTTTTTTAAAAGCTACAAGTTTATTATTCACTATCCTTGTCTATTTAAAAAGTATGCCACTCACTTAGTGTCTTTATAATAAATAAATATAACAATTTGAATTACTGCTGCTATTTGGATACTAGATCGTAGCATTATTTAGTATATTATGTAATTTTTTACGATGTGCGCAGCTAACTATGATTTATTTTCTCCCTTTTTATTGATAATATCACATATGTGTATAAAGCAGAATATTACTTCATTGGTTTAATGTAGATAGATAAATTAGTGACAGTATTATTGATTTGATAATTTATACAATGTTTTCGTTGCAAAGTTAACGTTAATTTATTCCTTTTGTAACAGAATGGGCGAATACGACTTCTTGTTGGTAAACTGATGGGACAGACTCACCTGTGTACGAAGGAGCTGAGCGCCGCGTTACAGAAGCTATCTGTAACACTCATGCAAAATGAGCCCACACTGGCCCCGCTTGACATGTGCACCCTCTCGAGAGGTTTCCTTTTGTCTGTTAGTGTCTTTCACGATTCTTTCTTATGAAAGCGGTATAGGATTCGTAAAAATGATGTAGGTATATAAGGTATAGGTTCTTAAAAACAAGCCGAAACGGCGCACTACTATTGTTAATGAAAGTTGTAAAAGGAGAACTAGTTATGCACAAAACGTTTCTCATTATTTTTATTATTATTAATTTTTTATTGTTATTAACAATGGCTGGACTTAATTCCAAGTGGCATGTCTCTATTTTTTATTTTTCTCTCAACTATAATCTTATTCCAATATACGCTAATCATTTGAATTGCTTATTTTATTATTTATGCATTTGTCTGGTTGCATTTATATCGTAAACTTCGTAGGTAGGTATACTCTATTACGTTAAGTAAGGAATTAGTTCAGCTGCCCCGGTACAGCTATGAACGGGGGGTGGTTTTTGCGTCTTCGGAAATAGTTTATGATAGGGCTGATTTATTCAAGACAAATTTTAAAGTTTAATATACAGTGAGTTATTATTTTTATTTCAGGTTATGGGATTGTCCATGACCTACCTGGTGGTGTTGGTGCAGTTTCGATCTACTGAATTATTAAAACCAACTCCCGTTGTTCAGACATAACTAAGTTTTTTCAGCAAGTGGTTACTACTTTATGCATTCCATTACACGCTTATTATATTACCTGCCGTGTTCGCTTCGCCATGTTTTGTATCTTTAAAATCAATTTTCGTGCACAGATAACAATAAAATAATGATTGCCGAAAAAATCTTTTTTATTTATCAAGTGTTATCGAATCGCTACATAGTATAAAACAGTCGCTATCCGCTGTCTGTCCCTATGTATGCTTAGATCTTTAAAACTACGCAACGTATTTTGACACGGTTTTTTTTAATAGACAGAGTGATTCAAGAGGAAGGTTTATATGTATAATAACATACATTATACAGTAGAAAAATACTATTATTTTTGACGTCTCTAATGTGACGTCGTAAATAATAACATTTTTTGCGGCGAGGGCGGGACGAATTCGCGGGCAAAAGCTAGTATGCAATAAAGCTACAATTGATGGAGTTTCATGGACTGTGAGGAGTGCTTGGGATTCGAATGCGATTCTGTGCGCCAAATTGTAATGTAACTACTAGGCTATCACAAACATGCAAATGCAATTACCTTGCATGCACTAAATATAATTGCATTTGTTAAATATGGAACATAGAACGTTAAGGTTCAGTTAGATCGCCGTTCGCATCATTGAACCACGCGTAAGAATTTATCCCATTAGGCGTGTCGTCGATAAGCATATTATTTAATTTAGTAAAACTTTATAATATTTCTGTAATTATGAAGATTATTACGAGTAAATGTCACACGTTGAAGTTTTTTAGTAAATAAATAAATTTACAATCCTTTTTTAAATTCCCCAAGTGATTTTTAAATGCAGGTAAGTCAATCAATTATGTAGTCTATGAATGCACAAAAAATGTATTTAGCTAAATATTTTTAATGCTGATTAAATCATTGATTACTACTGGTTCCGCACATTATTTTATTGCCAGACAAGTGGTTTTAATACGTAAATATTTTTAATGTATTCACGATTACGAACTAAATTGTCTTAACTCTTCTTAACTGAACTCGAAATTAACTTAAACTTAATTTGAAAAAAATTCATAACTGCGGCTGTCTTCTAAGTTTCTTCATTGTATTATGAGCCAAATAAATATAGAAATTCTAATACTTAATGTCTTGAGACAATTTCACACAAGGCAAGCTCATAGATTACTTATATCTAAATACTAGCTGACTTGGCAAACGTCGTTCTGCCATATAAATATCATGCCAAATAACAGTATTTCTCTACTAATATTATACATATCAACCTTTCTCTTGAATCACTCTATCTATTAAAAAAAACCGCATCAAAATCCGTTGCGTAGTTTTAAAGATATAAGCATACATAGGGATATAGGGACAGAGAAAGCGACTTTGTTTTACACTATGTAGTGATGAATGTAACGGAACGTAAACTTGACTTGATTATTTCACAGAATTTTGTAATTTAAAACGTGAACAATATTATTGTACTCTCCGAATAGGATGAGTAAGTGTGCCTAAAACGGACCATGAATAATATCTACGCTGTTTGTACAACGATGAAATACGGCCAACGCATGGGATTGTTTTCGTGTATGGATTATAAGTAAACATAAATGCTATTCTATGTTATCTCAGTTCAAATTCAGACAGTCCGTGTTATTCAAATGGACAATTATTACTAACAGTCCCATTCCTGCAGCCCTGGTTATAAATACCGACCAAATAATTGTTATTAAAACCAGAATTCACACTAACAATCCCAATCCTATAGCCTATTGGAAATCGGTTGAAATATATAAAATTTTTTACTGGAAACATCAAATTTTTGAAAATCGTAGTACTTACAACGCCATCTGTTATTTAATGGTGTTACTAAGAAAATTGTAATCTGCTTGTATTTTTTTTTTTATTTGGTCAGTGAGGGACGATATCAAGTTTGTTAATTCAGAAATACGATTTTACAAATAACACGGTTCTTTTAACTTAAAGTGTAACTTTAACCTTGTCAGTACGAGTAAATATATGAGGCAACATGTTTCTCTAGCAGCCAGCGACCTTCATTCCTATGGCTATTATAGTCATCCTTCAGTTTTTCATTACAATTTTCATGAACCATATGGCCAATCTTGACATACGGTCGAACATATTTAATCATAACGAAATAATACATTACATAAGTAATCAAATGACGTCAAACCCTGTTATGCTCATCGGTCATTTAATATTGAATCGTGCCACTAATCGTACAATAATAACAACCTGCACGCGAAATAATCTAATAATAATACTTTTCTGGACAGATATTGAATAGACGAATACAGACGGATGCAAAAATGACAATCGCAATTAAAGAGAGATCTATATATTCATTTGCATATTTAATTTTTATTGAACACCAATAAAAAATGGCATAACAAAGGACGAACTCGATGACTAGGGCATTCTCCACCAGCCAACGCTTGGTTAGTTGAAAAAAAATCTAATTCAATTGCTAAATATCACTGTCGTTACAAACCTGACGCGCTTCGTCTACATTCACCAGTGATATAAATATACATAATATACAAATTCATGATTTCTTTTGTTCTACAACTGTTTTAGAAACTATAATTTTCTTAGTAGCGATAAGAAATGTAAAACCAATTTGGAATTATAAATAAAATATTGTGTCCCTACATTATTTGTGGCTATGGGCAATTTACATCAATTACATTCTATCTACGAATAAAACTTTTGGAACTACTTCAAACTTTTTGATTTTCATAATTTCACTGTTCCAAAACTCCCGAGCGTTGTATACCGTTCGACTTTTATCACGTATCTACGTGTCAAAGACTTAATTTTTTTGAACGTTTAAAGCTCTTAAGGCATGCTGAAAAAACCTAAATCTAAACAAATCCTTCAGTCTATTAAATTACGCAATTTATATGATTAGCTTCCGGGAGATTGATATACAGGAAACGTAAGTAAAAACTTGTTTTATATTAAACATTATAGCCAGATTGTTCATGTAGTTTTATTTACAGAAATTACTTTCAACGCAAGATTCCTGTATATTTCCAGTCTTCGTGATAATTTGCTTCTTTAATGAATTTCACTGTACATCGATGGCGTTATATCGAGAGAAGGATAGATGAAATGAGACGAGTTAATGGCGTAACTTCGTTGTACGTTAAGGAATTAGGCGGTGAGTCAATACTTGAAACAAATCCAACCAGAACTATTTAAAGAATGTAATAAAATAAGGGAACGATCAAGGCAACTATCATACTCAAATAAATTCGAATCATTTGTTGCATTACAAAACATTGCAACAAAATCGTGTTCATCCTCACAATATTTATATAACTATTAATAAGTGTGTAATATACGAGTACGTTTAAAAATTTTTGATCACTTTTCAATTGCAATCTCTAGTGCCCGTGTGTTAATTGTCCCAAGATATTATATTTATTGCATGTTATACCACTAAAGATTTGGGTTGGTAAGAAAATAACTCGTTCTGTGGATTTCACGTACTTAAGTCTCGGGGATCGTCAATGGTTCTGTTTGAACAAGTGTGGAAAGAAAGTCCAACTGCGGTTAGAGCCCTATATAAGAGGACTTATCAAGAAAAGAATTCTGCACACTAAGCGGCAACCCATTGTCAACTCCTCGGATGCTGCACTTCTCCCAAAGAAAGATGATTATTCTTCCTCAGTAATTAGTAACTCAGCTTTCCGTCTCTGTGGCATGTATGAAGCTGCTAACGCAATAATAAGCGTCATCAGGATTTTGACGATCATTAAGTATTATGCATTGCAACTTGTAATGAAGTACAATATTTGAATTTCGAGAAGAGGTACAATTAAAATACGTTAACATTAACACATTATCGAAGACTCTAATCCTTTGTAGATGAAATGGCAGGATATCAATCATATACCTACATGAAGCGATTCCCAGGGCGTGCAATTAAAACTTGGATATCGCAACAGTAAAGTTATGATAAGAAATATAATTGAGTTCCTCGTACTTAATAATTCGCTTCAGTTGCATTGATCCCGCGAACCGGTGCTGACCTATCGATGAACATACAGACGACTCTGCGAATGATCATACTTTGATAACAAAACCGGATTAAAATTTCCATTACATAAGTGTTTATGTTGCAGTAGTGAGAAAAGTCAAGTTGATAGGACCTTCTGCTACATTTTGAACTGCTTGCTTTAAGGTCTCTTCATAAAGAAATCAATGAGTGACGGTGAAGGTAAATTATGTGTTCAATTAGTTCTTAGTAAACGGGCGTGTTTTCGACACGATGTAAAGTAGATGTCGTAGACATTAGATAATGCTTTCAGTCATATAGAAATGAAATCCGGCCAAAACACGTCATTCGTATTTTTAGAGAACAAGGACGATTCACATCTTAGTGTGTATTCCATGTGTTATTGTGAAATTGTTAGGTGGAGAGGGAAGGGCAATAGAAGAGGATGCCGCAGCAGTGATGCCGGAAAAACCAGAACCAAGTGAGCGTGCTGTGCACTGTATTGTCGGTGGAGCCCACGCATTCATACTCCGGGTAAAGTTGGCTTGTCAATTTTACCGTTGCACCGAATTTATAGTCTTCTAAAAGTCATACATTGGCAAAAAGAAAAATGGGAAGAGTACCTACACCGCATATTTCATCACATTTTCATCGTAGGCTATCATATCTAAGGCTGGCACATAGGAAAGCTCATTTATTTTTTTCCGAAATTATCCATTATTGAACTACCGGCTCCTGTATTATCAGTATTTAGTTAAATTATTTCAAGTGTTACTAAATGTGATTTTTTGCTCTTCAGATATCAAGTTTTTTTGGACTTGCGCCGCTGAAGTTTGAATCGCGAGGCAATGGTTACACGGTCACTATATCGAAAGTCATGTGCGCTTACAGCTACATTCTCGTGACCGTGCTGGGTAATGGAATATTAATTAAAATTAATTCTTTAACATCAATCATACGTGTATTTAACTGGTTTTGGTATCCTCGACAATATACAGTACAGCGGTAGTGTAACGTATGCTTTAAAACTATTGTATCAAGCGCTTAACACGAGGAGACAACTAAAACAGAAAGAAAATAGTGTTATTGTCATTTTGTCTTTTGTTTACACAGTGATTCTAGCGATATTGGGGCTAGTGGCGGAAATCAACGTGGGCGTGAAGGCATCTGTGCGGATGACGTCAAAGATGTCGCAGGTGGTCTCGGCCGGCGACGTTTTGGTCGTGGTGGTGACAGCCAGCGCTGGAGTTTACGGTGCACCTCGACGGATGCGTGACATGTTCAAATTTATGGAGAGCGTTGCATCCGTAAGTTGGCTATATTTCCGAAACTTATTAAACTTACGTTACCCTAAACCGATAAAATTCCTAAGTCGGTAGAAATTCTAATTTATTCATGAACGGTGTCCACATTGTGTCCGATTACGTCGGCACTTGCTATGATCTTCTTATACAGGAAGCACAAATCCAAACTGGGCTTTAAATTTTCCTTCAGACTGGGTCCGGTCACGACCTTTGTTGTTTGTGACGTAATGATAGCTTGGCTTTGGACGACTCTTTCGTCTTCTTTCTCTTTCTCTCTCTCTCAGATGTTGGAGCCTTGCTTTTTGTTGCCATTGATGAATATTGTATGTGTCAGGTGGACATTAATCTCGGTGCGCAGTACTCTTTGGTCACAGAGCGAAAACTGTGTGCCCTCCTGCTTGTCATCCTGGTGTTCTTTTCCGGGTTGCTTATTGACGATTTCTGTTTGTACGCGGTACAAGCTAAGCGCGTTAATAGAGCATGTAAGTTGTTCATTTAATTCATCCCTTTTTGTTCGTGTCCTATCATATGTGCTTCTATGTACGGCTTTATAAACTGTTCAGCTTTGACGTAAATTTCTGTTTTATTCCCACCGAAATCGCTTAAGCTATTTCGAATTGATCCAGATAATTAGTGGATGGAATTACATCTAAAACATACTTCATAATATCTTAACGATAGATTGGAAAAGATGTTGTTTAATATCAATAACCATCAACCATCATTAAGTTATCATAAGTCATTAAGTCACCATCATCATCAAATTAAATCTGAGAGACAAAACGTCTGTTCGACGTAGCATGTAACTTTGAATTTCTCCATGACATCTCTGCTATTAAAACTTGTTGCTTACTTTCATTTTATTCGTTGAATGTCCGAATTCTTTGACTATTTACTTGTAGGGGAAGTAATGGGCAACTACTTGGCGTTCTACATACTGTGGTATGTGGTTATGATCTTGGAGTTACAGTTTGCATTCACCGCTCTGTCGGTTCGTGCTCGGTTCCAAGCTGTCAACGACGCTTTATCCGTGACCGCGAAGCATATCGCCGTGCCTGGTAGGTAATTGCATTGAATTAGATATTTTAGTTACCACAAAAAACAGCTTCTGTTCCATCTGCTAGGTACTTTAACAAAAGACAATGAGATTCCGATAAGCATTTAATACTGCGATAAAAGCTACATTTCGTGATAATCGACGTATCTAAAGAAATCGAACATGATGTAATGAAGTTTAAAAAACCCGCTTATCTATGAAGCCTACAAATAGATATCTTCCCAGTTCAGTTCTTTACGTTTCTGTTTAAATAGAGTTTTCAATTTTGAGTGCTTTAATTTATCTAGGCGATGTTATAGCATGCCAAGCTTCAGGAAAATCCTTTTTAACTACCTAACGTTTCAGTGGAAAAAGCAAAAGTAGCGAGTCCATTAAACGTATTCGCTATCCGTTTCACCGGCGTCGACTCTAGACAATGCGCGAACGTCAACTTGACCCCTGACTCCCTTCTCGAAAAGGATAACACCGTAATTGTACGAAACGCAGGTGAGAATCAAATAAATGTCTCTCTTTGCCAAGCCAAGATGTTAAATCCATTGATCCTTGTGGCTTTCATATCGCTAACAATTTCGGGTTAGTTGAACAAGCCTTGACGGATGTATAATATATGAATCAGTCTCGGTTGGGGTGTTAATTTTTACGTACTTCTAACTGTCGGACATGTTCTGATTTACCGTGTTTTACCGTTAAAAACACAAACTCTATGTGAACAAATATTGGACTCCGCAGCATTTAGTATTATTAATGAGGATGGTTTCGGGATCCGGGATCGGGTTTTGGTGCAATATCCTGCATGTTCCTTTTATTTGGTGTCCTTTTAAATGGGACCACGTTGCTTAGGAGAGAAATCGGATTATTTGGAATTTTTGCAAATTTTAAAACACTCGATTGTCTTCCTGTGTTTTTTAATAGGACTCAAGTATCTCCAAACGAACCGCACTGATGATGTTCCCTATATGTCCCAATAGGATCATACAATTTTCTAAGCATTTTATTTGTCTTTAATGAAAGTTGAAATGAAAAATTTACATTTCATTCAGTGAGCGGTCAACCTAAGTTAGTGGTTCCTCCTTGCGAAGCCATCCGCCGCCTCGCCTGCCTCCATGGTTCCCTCTGTGATGTGGTGCACCGGATCGACAACAGCTACGGCCTGCCTCTCGTAATCATTCTCATATCGACTCTGCTGCACTTGATTGTGACACCATACTTCTTAATCATGGAGATCAGTGAGTTCCAATTGACTCTTAGTGAAATTACTTTTTAGTTTCGTGTACATAAGCCCCCTATATAGTATTGTAGTTCCGTAGTATGCAGGCATGTTTAAATATTGATTCCAGATATACCATAAAAATATGTTTATTTTTTCAGTTATATCGACCAATCGGATCCACTTCTTAGTACTGCAGTTTCTATGGTGCGCCACACACGTTCTCAGGATGTTTGTCGTGGTGGAACCCTGTCACCACACCATCGTCGAGGTAGCATTTTTATCCACAACCAAATTATTCCAGCTCTTACAAACCCAGAAACTAGATAACAATTTTTATAACTTTAGCTTCTTTTGTTGCGGTAGAGTAGAAAAAGAGAGACAGTAAGATTATAAGAAACGAAACTAAATTTTTCCAAGTGAAGTCACAGATGTAAATTTATGAAGAGATAATGAGGCTTTTGTAGCCTAGGATAGTTTCAAGCGGCGAAGACCAGGTTCGGCTTTTGTTTTGTGCCTAATTGTAATCTTAAGGTCAGTTACATCTACAATCATTTGATGGTATCTTGATTAATGAACAAAAGTCACAGAGAACAGATAACAGATGGCGGTGCACGGATCGCTTCGAAATTATGGTGTTGGTTTTGGTGGAATTATATTTATCGATCACCATTTTACAGAAGTTTTTCCACAAACTTACTTTTACGTATAAGAACAGAGAAAACCTTTGATCAAATAATTTATATTTACTAGGGTAAGAGAACGGAGGAGCTGGTGTGTCGGTTGATGACGTCAGCGCCTTCGACGGGTGTTCTGCCATCCAGATTGGAACTGTTTTCGCGGCAGCTCATGCTGCAGTCTGTCTCCTATTCGCCGATGGGCATGTGCATTTTGGACCGACCACTGATAGCGTCAGTAAGTATTATTCTAATTTTAAACTGTTCTTCTATTATAACTGGAAGAAGACTAAAATCAGGGTCTATAGACCGATAGAAAAAAGCTTAAGCTTCGATTGACTATTTGTTTCAGGTCCTGGGTGCAGTCACAACTTATCTTGTCATTCTGATACAGTTTCAGAGATACGAAATGCCATAAATATTTGTGTTGAGATTTCTAATAAATAAATAAATTATGAGTAAAGTACATACTTATGATGTAGCTAAAAGTTGTGACTTTTTAATTACTTATCTTTTGTCATCGTAGTTAAATGTGAAGCCAAAATATCGTGCATTTTATTATGATGGCACTTTAGAAACAAGTGGTTATTTGTCCAAATTGCAATGTTGTATCCGGGACACTTAGTATGCAGCTCTGACTGAAGTTATACTTTATATATGAGTTTCAAGATAATACAAATGAAGTATATCTCTGCACAACCCTGAGGTTGGCTGGTAGATAATGCTATTTAGGATTAAGCCCGCCTTTTGTACCACAAATTAATTTTTTTGGTTCTATAAAGAATAAATAAATAAATAAAAATTTGGTACGCTTTAGGGCTTCAAAACGTTCCTTAAGTTGTAAGAGACTTATTCTTTCACAAAAGACCGCAGACTTTTGCTGGTAGATGGCGCTATGATGAATTAAGAAGAGAGCAATTAGGCTCATTTATTGGCAATTAATAACATGGTCAATTTAGGGCCATTAATATAGTACCCATAAATATTAAAATTATTTCTTAAAAATAATTTCTTGAAGACGATTCTAAATCTTATTATACAGTAACAACGGCATCTATTAACCATTAATTACACTATCAGAAACATGCAACATTTTAGTTGAAATAATGAAATATTTTTCTCTCAATAGCAATAAAACTAATATGGTGGTTTGATGAGTTTTTAGTAAAATAAAACACTTGAGTCATAGTTGACAAATGTGATCGTACTTAGTGTAATAATTATCCGCTAGATGTAACTATATTTGATTTAACATTGACAGATTTAGGTATATTATAAGTGACACAATATATTAAATGAAGCTAATGTTATTTGGTAACATCATTGTTCTGATGAAGTTTTCGAAGCAATGTCTTAATTTTATTTCCAGTTATCACTATTTTATTCTAAAGATACTTTCATACACTAAACACTGTGACAAATTTAAGCTAAGTGCTAATTTTATGCTAAGTGCTAAAAAAAGTTGCTGTGAACAATCCTGTACGGTTGCTTCAGATCTGTCGACGCTTTTACCTAAATACATCTGTGACATTTGGGCATAATATGACGAAAACCCACTTTGTTTTAAACTCTCTTAAGATAGAAGTAAACACTGTGAACTTTAGGCTGCACCTAAAGTTAGATTAATAGATTAACCTAATAGGTTAACTCACACATTACCACAAAGACATCATAAATGTCCCGAAAACAATAAACGCTAGATAGCTGATATTTGTGTCAGTTATGTCTCATTTAGTCATAGCATTACAAACTGTGAATATTTTTATTCTGGATATGAAGTTTAGTTTAAATTTAAAATTGAGTTGTTAGACTGACCTGGGGATTGATCTTTATGATAAATCTATATTAGCTTTAAAAGGACGTGGTAAATAGTCAAAGGTACTAACAGACAGAAGGAGTGTTCTGGAGAAGGTGCATATCCCAAGCGGAGAGAACATTGGCCTGTTAAGTATCAATGTTATAAACAGCTTCTGTACTTCACCACACATCTCTTCACCGCACAGATACGCTTTTCCCATGAGCTTGCCAACAACAATTTTTATATCTTCGTTCTGTCAAAGATAATGATTTTCAATAAATATCTTCTATCATCTGTCTGTCTGTCTGCCTGTCTGTCTGTCTGTCTGTCTGTTTGTGTGTCTGTCTGTGTCTGTCTGTGTATCTGTGTGTATGTGTCTGTGTCTGTGTGTGTGTGTGTGTGTGTGTGTGTGTCTGTCTGTCTGTCTGTCTGTCTGTGTATCTATATATCTATCTATCACGATTCTTAAAATATCAGCAAACAGTTCAATCCCAAAACGTTGACACATCAGCGTGGAACAGATAAGCATAAACGATGATCGCCCTTTTATTTAAATAGCCTACTTGGTGTTCCAGTGATAGCCATTTATATCCTATTTACTCTATATGAAAACTGCAGAAGGAGAAGTATGAGTGCTACCACATCTTAACAAAGCCACACACAAGACATGCTATTGAATTGATTACAATTCGTCATCAATCATCATAATATTTATCACAACTCGAATGTTCATAGCCACAAAATAAGTTATTACCCTTTGGATGATCCTATGACCAGGAGCGATGATCATGTTAAGGTCGGTGAAGTGAAACAACAACCACAGCGCCTCAAGAATCACGTTCTTGATAGATAAAGGCTGCGTACCTTAAAAAATTGTATACATCATTACAAACTGAGATATGACTTTGTGTCTGAATTCATGTGCCCTCTGATTCAGGGGATGGAATCAAATGCAATAAAAATTACACCTTACTTTTAGTTTTAGTTTTATTAGGATCTATATCGTACGAATACAGTGAGGGCTTCATACATATATGTAGATAGATACCGCGACCTTTTACCGAAGTGACAGTAGTGCGGTTCAAGATCCCAATACCTATTATTGAGTATATGGTTTATAATATACAATTTCTAAATCAAAGCACAACTAAAGTATACATAGGCTTTATGTGCTCACAGCACATTATGTACATCTGGAACTAGACTAGACATAGTTTAGACATAAACTATCTATACTATATAGCATCAACTATGTTTATTGCCTACGTTTACGTCTCGACAAAAGGTGGTCTGATGACCCGAAGAAAACAGTGGGGTGCCGCTGGATTTTGAAAGCTCAGGACCGGACGGAATGGCGCCGATTAGGGGAGGCCTATGTCCAGAGTTGACTCTTAAGTGCTGATGGATGTTTATTGGTGTGTTAATTTCAGTAACTTACGGAGGGCGGTAATGAAGTTGTACGGACTCATAATTAAGTGTACGGTGCAGTTCAGAATGCTCAAAGACATCATGATGCCGTCGATGCCGTGGTTCATGGTGTCCACCAGCTCGCAGATCTCTGTGTAGATAGCGTTGAGCTGACGAACTCTCATCTGCTGTTTTCGCGCAAACGATGACCCCGATAGAGCTAAAAGTTCGAAAATTTACTACGTTCGTTGATGGATGGACGTTGGTTAATGGACCGTTGCTACAGTGTCGCCATGAATGTATACATGTACATTTGTATATCTCTAAGCCAAATATCTCTCTATACATTGCCAAATATCTCTAAGCTCCAGGCAAGTCTTTAAACCAAACGTGCTTCTCATACATTCATAACTCTCTTCATACATACAAAAATACTAAGTTAAATAATACCAGTAGGTGAAGGCGACGAAAGCAAGCCTGTAACATTCCATTTGGGTGAGGTGCTTTCGAGCAGCCCGGGGGGTAAGTACGGAGTATACTCCAGCGCACGGCGCGATACTTCCGCCACATTTATTATAGGGTTTACACGTCTCGGAGAAACTAACACTTTCCTTGGATATATAATGTTTGTGATCGTTACCGATTTATGTTGAAAAGCGACCTCTGCAATGACAAATATTTGAGCTTATATTAATCAAAACTAAGGAAAAAGAAGTTACAGTTTCTAGTTTGCAAACGGATTTGGGCGTCCTTAAGATCCGATTGTTTCCGATATTTTAAACCTCAAATTAAATTAAATTAAATTAAATTTTAATTTTAATTTTTTAAACTTCAAATGACATTCGTCATCTACTTTCGAAATTTAAATTAAATTATACTCATTCTATCATCAATCGAGTTCAGAGCGAGCGAGACAAAACATATCACAAATTATGAAACGTAGCAATTTATTTTTTTCATGAATGAACTATGAATTTCAATTCTTTTACAATATGCTCAGGAAACATATACCTGTATGATAGTAGCCATCGATGGTACGAACTAACTCCTCTACAGACGTTTTGAAGTTCGACAACAGCGAGGCTATGTGACAGTATGTTAACAACAAGTGCATTTCAATGATTTTATCAACCAGAAATGTGGCTGACATGTATATGTTGATAAGGTTAACTGAAAAGAAATTTGATAATAATAATGACGATCAATACCCATATTGATATTGTTAACGCGAAAATGCGTTTGTTTGACCGTCTTTCACATCAAAACTGAGTGGCGGATCTACATGAGTTTTTGTTTGAAGACAATATGTAGCAGGGCTGAGGAGTGACATAGACTACTTTTTTGCGGAAAATGTGTAACGTCATTTTTTGTTTTCAATTCCTAAGACCTAATATGTAAAAAAATGTGTTCAAATATGTTTAAACATATACATGTATATAGGCCACAATTAATTTAATATATTTCTGTCGGAAACGGGTATTTTAATGTATTTTAATGAATACTATTGTAGAATTGTGCCACTACAGATCACCAGTGTCTGTCCAGCTTCAGCGGTATTCCTTATATTATTTAGTTACATGCTTTTACGGACATTACATTACAGTCTATTGCGTACATTACACTACAGTCTATTCCGTACATTACATTACAGTTTATTGCGTACATTACATTACAGTCTATTGCGTATATAACAATACAGTTTATTGCGTAGATTACATTACAGTCTACTTCGTAGATTACATTACAGTCTGTTTCTTAGCCGTCAGAGTTACATTATGTATGTGCAAAGCGAACTACATGGTTCATTAGAGCTATAATACGTACCCATCAACAATGTAATTATCGTAGTTAGCGTAACAGTAATAATTCCAAGCTTCTTTCGGGTTGCTTTTGTATAATTTCCAACGCCGAGCTGACTTTTAACCTGGAATAAGAAAATTTTTCAAACCTAACTTTCTAAGTTTCCAGCGCAACGCCAAATAATAGACGTGACGAACCCCCTAAGGTTCGATGATATATTCACGATTTTGAATAGCTCAGCAAGAAGCACGTCAGTAAGGTATACCATATTTGGTACTCAGTGATCTGTCAACCCCGTAAATGGCCTGGCGTGATGAGATAATAAGAGATTTTAGATTAAATTTCACCTACTATGAACAGAAGCTTGTGCCCTCAACTTACAATAAAATATTATTGTGTAACAGTTACCATCGCTATTCTTTTGACTTGTTTCATCCACTTCTCCATGCGATACGTTGAAAAATAAGCTGCAATTAACGGAATCAAGACTACAACAGCGGCGTTCAAAGTCCATACAATGCTTGTCGTCATGAATTTTTCACCCGATAATTGCTGTTTGCTAACATCCAGTATCTGGGAATAGATCGTTCCTGCACCTGGGAAGTAGATTTAACACTTTTATATAAATATATAGCAGTGATAGCCGAAAGGCTTGTATCTCAATCTCCCACAGCAGGAACAGCTGCTAATATACAAAAAATGGTGCATGTTAAAATTTCAAATTTAAATATATACATACTATACCAGTGAAATTTTATACAAACTAATGAGCTCATCAGAAGTATTTAGGCATAGATAGGCATGATACATGTAAAGTCTGATTCCAATACTTGATGAAATATAAACGTACTGAATGCAGTAACGACCAATTTCCCGTAAATAGAGAGCGCGCGCGAGACGCGTACGCCGCGTGAGCCATAGCGCAGCGGCGCCAGTCCGGCCAAACGCAGCAGTCGCACGACAAGAGCCGGCGCTCCGCTGCGCAGCCACGCAGTGCTCTCGCCACTCTCCATACTTGATTAAGATCTGCAAAACGTCTTATAGGTACCCTACGACAGATAATTGCCCACAATAATTTATGAGTTTGAGTTAGTGTATAAACTAGTTAAGTGTATAATTTAGTAATTAATTTTATTGGCAATCGATTAATATCATTTGTACTACAAATCATTTACAATAACGCGGCAGTTCCTAAGGACTGACCTAGATTGTTTAGTGTTCGTTGTCTACTGCCACATCCTCCATTTTGCGATAAAATAAGCCAACGTATACATATAATAATAACCATGTTTTATTAACCTTCTCATTAAAAAAAGAGACTAATATCTAATTAATATTAATTTTATATTGGTTCTAATGAACAAAAAAGGTGTGAAGAAAGAAATCTCCAAGTTCCAAGTACCTACTTGTAGATGTCACGCTTGTATTACAACTATTTCCTCACTCAATATTCCCTCTTTACGATGATTGTAAACTACTTTGTTAAATTATTCTATTCCAATCATTGTAATGACTACTTAGATACAGCAGATAAGGGTTATAATAAACGGTTATGTTTGTTCAATATGTATTTCAGTAGACGATTATTGTTCAAATACCAAGTAAAAGAGCACTTCAATTTATTAAAATATGTGATTCTATGGTAAAAAAAACAAAGTAGGAAAAAAAACAAACCATTTAATTATGATTTAAGCATTCGATTAATTAATTGATTTCAACTTAAGTTAACAATACTACTATTCTTTAATCGATACAAATGGTAGTAACAGTTACAATCAATACATAGATGTTCAGATGCTTAAACTGGGTGAAATACCTGTAATATATCAAACTACCAGATCTCACGACAATCACTGTGCAAAGAGACCAAACTGTACTTTGTACACATACAAGGTGGCTAGCTAGTTTTCTTGACCGTAGAGTAGCTATGTAGAAGTTGCTAAGTCCAACAAACGCTGTTTGAATACCGTTTTATTAACATTTGCAAAATTTACCTACTGAATCCTCTTAGTGGCCTTCCTCTGCGCTGTTTGAGGACCCCGGGACCTGTCTCGTTCCGAGTCTTCTTCCGTTTATGATGTGATTACACACACCGTCTTCGTACCAGGGATCGCTCTCCTAGCGGTTCAAGCTTTCATTCTAGTCGCCAGCAAACCCGGAAATCACCTGTTAGTCATCTCTTTCAATGGACGGGAAATACCATATTTGCATTCTGGTCCTGAGCAACAGGGACATAGATAATTTTGTCTACTTTCCAGCGACCTACTGTGTCAAAAAAAATTTCACATATGAATATACAGGAGCATACATTGAAGGTTTTAAAGGTGATTTACTTGTTACAAATCAATAGTACCTAATAATTTTCTAACATGGGTAGCCTGACTCGGTAGATTACAATACAAAGTAACGATAGATTAATAGATAAAATAGCACGAAAAGTAAAAATTATAGGTTACATTTCAATACTTTGTCATCGGTTTGTTTGAATAAAGAAAACTTCGAAACTTTTTTTCAACAATATTGTTTAATCACTGTCAATTCAATTATTTACAATAATTTTTGCCTATGGATGTAATTTTTTTATTTTTTACGACTAAAGTATTTTATTATCAGGCTTTCTTCACATATCCCTGATACATTTTAAAAGTGCGTATTCTTTGGCGGGAGTGAGACATGTGTATGTATACACACCGGAGGACAATAACAATCCCAAAGAGTCATAGTTTAGAGAGCAGGTTATACGATTTTACGTATATCACTGCTCTCTATGGGAATATGACAATGGCGTTTAATTACGTTAGTCATAAAATATTTGTTAATACACACAAAAACTATGGAAGTCAGATTTCTGAAATATCCGAAATACATCAGGATTTTCATATGCTACTGGTAAATAAATATACGGTTTCCTAATAAACGTAATCTGCAAAATTATGAATAGACCAAATAATAATAATCCACAACTGTTTATAAAACAAAACAACATTATGATATACTTATAGTATGTATATGTATATATATAAGTATATATACTAGTTTTGCCCGCGGCTTCGCCCGCATGGAAATTAATGTGTCGCAAAGTTTTTCCTGCGTAAATAACGACCCCGCGCGAATTCTAGGATAAAATGTAGGCAATATGTTGTTCCACAGCCTCCTCTTGTTGCGAAGATATATAGTTAATCATAAGACATAATAATATCAGTAATAAATATATCGCGATAAAAGGTAGTCCTTTCCTAAGGTCACGTCTATCTCTGTATATTATGTATCGTACATATGCATTGAGTAAAAAGCGATTATTTTAATATTACAAACAGACACTGAAATATTATTTATTTGTATTGATTCGATAAAACTACCTTTTAAACCTCCTAAGTGTTGTTTACATTATTTATATTGTTTTAATGGATGGATTATAAAAGTGTTGAAAATAAAAACACAATTTTCCCAGCCAGCGTCGTGATATCGTGGGCATTTTCCCGGTTCCCGATCTAAATGGAATAACTAATTCCTTAGTTAATTAAAGCGCGGGGCGAGATCTGAGTAATTATTCTTTTGTCATTATAAATTATTCATAAATGTCGGAGCGCTTGGAGATGCGAGTGGTGTTGACGCTTCTATTCGTGGTCGCTTGTGTATGTATATCTCAGCGTCATGATCAATGGGTCATTTAAATCGAACCCTTAATAGAGACCCTGACTGCAAAATCAGCGGTCGTGGGTACGATTTCCACGCACAACAAACGTTTGTATGATGAACACGTTTGTTTGTTCTGTCTGGGTGTAATTAAAATATGTATCTATATATGTATTATGTCGTATGTATATAAGTAAGTTTATCAGCTGTCCGGTTACCATAACGCAGGCATTCAATTGCCTAATTTGGTATCGGATAGCCGTGTGCGGGGTTGTCCCCAGTTATTGTTATTATACTAGATATTTGTTGCTCGATGCTTTCTGCCTATCCCGTTAAGGATGGCGTGATGATATAATAATAATATTAATAACTGATTTCAATGATGATTGAGTAATCGCTTGATATATGGACACAAATCTACAAACTTAAACAAACATTGTTGTAATAACTGCTTCACGGAGAAAGGTTAGGTAACAAGGTAAATCCATAAACTGACAAACATATAAATGTATATATATACACAGCGCGATTGTACATTGCCTTTTCTGTCACGGATTCTGGTAAAAAGGACTTAGGGGTGTAAAAACGAATGTATCCCAACCCCTTTGCATATTTCATTGGTGTATTTTTACGCGGTTTTCGGCTTACGAATTTTCTGGGTCTTTTTTAAACAGAAACTGTGGTTTGAAATTCACACCGCGATTTGGGTTCGATTCCTGGCACGCACGTCCGACTTACCACCACTAATATCCTTCCTACCCTCCTTAGTTATTTAACTTAGTTCTTAGCTGAAGTCTTCTAACTGTAAATTACTTGACAAATTTCAGATTCATAGATACTTTTTGTTTAGTTTGCGAGTAACCTTTCGCTTACCTACATTAAACATTATGTGGATTAAATATAAATATATTCCTTACGCCCCCACTTCGTCATAGTTACTTGCCTCTGGGAATTATAACCACAGACAATACATAAATAGTACAGTTTTGTTATCTCTGATTAAACACATGCTTACATTTTGAATTTGTTCATATAAAAAAATTCTAGAACATTTAAATGCCAACAATTTAAATTTCGAATTTACAATATTTTCAATCATTCGGCCAGCAACGATCTAAATGATTTTTATTTGGCGCGAACGTTTTTGTTACGTTTAAATATCGAAATGATATTTCTTTATAATTTAAAACGTTTCATTTGGCGAACGCTGTAAAAGTTCAAATATGGAATTCGTTAATTTTAAACATCAGTTTTTAGCACAAACAATTCAAATTTAGAATTCTTTTTCATATTTTCATATTCTGTCACTAGAGCATACTTTTTTTAAATTACAGAGTTGCTTTTCTTTTTTTCACATTCAGCCAGTAAAGTACAGTTTTTCTAAATAATTGCAATAGTCGTTATGAGTGTTGGTATAAAGGGTGAATGGGGTAATAATGTTGCCTTAACCGCAGAAGATCGTTTAAGCGATCAGCATCAGCTATTTGCGGATCCAACAGAATCCTTGAATTATTCATTATCCATCGAATATTTTTCTCGAAGCCTTTCCTAAGCGCTTCGCCGGAGATCTTTCGGGGAAATTGACTAAGGGCTCTTTAAATACTTCAAGTTATAAGGTACTTAGGGGATTTTCAGCGGTGGGTTGATTATTATATTATACTTGCGAAAACGTAGCGATTTTTTTTAAAGTAATTTGTTACAATTTGCGAAGACCTATAATAGTGAGTTCTGCTGAACTGGCCAAGTTTAGTTAAAGACATGTATTTAGAGAAATTGATTTCTAATCCAGTGAAATTATTAATGCTATTTCTATACAATGTGTTATATTTTACCTGGGTGGGAATCGAATCCACAATACCCAGTTCAAGAGTCTAAGCAAATAACCAAAGTCTCAACACAAATACGTGGTCAAGACGAACAATACCAAAATACTTCATTTCCGAGGTCGTGGGTTTGATTCCGACTCAGTATTAACATTTGTGTGGTGAGCGTATTCGTTTATTCTGTCTGCGTATCAAAAACATCTATATAAATATAATATAATATCTAGATACACATGTAAAGGCTTTGCGACGCCCGCATAGGGTCGCGATCCACACTTTGGAAACCGCTGACCTGGAACATAACAATAGCTGTATGTATCCAAATATATTTCGCCGAGCTGTGCTAACAAGGATTTTAGTTTAACGGCGGGGCGTCTATTCACAAAGCCTTAGAAATATTTTCGCACGCACGTGACTAGCGTTAATAGGGCCGAGCGATACCCCGGCTAACGGATAAAAGGCCTACAACAATTACAGATGACATTGAACATAAAAGTGTAGCGTTCCTTTTGCGTGTTCTCTGTATGTCGCTTTAGGTATACCTAAGTCTAGTCTCTTTAGTTTTTTAGTCTCTTTAGGTAAGAAAATAATTTCCAACTCATTATATCTATACTAATATTGCAAATCAAAAAATTTATTTGTTTGTTTGTTTGTCGTTCTTTCACGTCAAAACGGAGTAAGGGATCGATGTGATTTTCGGTATGGAGATAGTTGAAGGGTTGGAGAGTGACATAGGCTACTAATTTATGCGAAGAAATATCGGTTTTTGATAGAAAAACATGTTTTAATAAAATTAGCACTACAGATGACGCTACGAGCTGTATGATGGTATGGCGTGTGAACATTAATATGTGACATTTATATGTTTACTTGTTAGCTCGATGTACAATGCTAGTTTTAACGAATGTAGGTAAGATGGAGATCATGACTTTCCTATCTCCACGATAGGTCAAACATTGGCTGATAAAGAGTCAAGGATCTCCGAAACCGGCGCATATGTATGAAAAATGATGAACGTAGCACGTCAGGTTGGCAAGGATACAGATGTTTGTGTCGCTATGCTTTCTGTCTATCTTTAAAGGGATCAGGCGTGATGGTATTCAGATTCAAATATATATTTATTCGTGAAAAGACAGATGATTGATAGCAAACTATATTTTTATTACACCCAGAAAAAATAAACATGTCTGTCTGTCTTGGGTGGGAATGGAACCCACGACCTCCGGTTTGGCAGTCAGGGTAGTCGCTAGTCCCAGTCCACGATGACCTTACGTGACGTCAGCTTAAGCATATTTGCTTTATCCGATATTAATACACCTCTATATTAATATCCCATCGATAAAAGTCGATGAACTGTAAGTAACTTGATCCGTAGATATAATATGCACAGTTATGTGTAAAAGTGTTTCGAGATAATTTGTGAAGGTTTTTGTTTATAAGAAAATGTTATTATAAAATGCCCTACGCATTTTCTATTAGATTTTATTATGTAGCGCGGAAGACTTATTTGATAGAGATGTAATAATATAGCGTTCTCTTTCGCGCTTTTATATGACTGGAGTTAAGAGTGGAAACAAAAATCTTGTGACTGTTAATAATTGTATGCAAAAATGTAAATCCCTTATTGGCCGAAAAAAAAAAGTTAAGTTTATACTGTACTAGCTTTTGCCCGCGACTGTGTCTGCGTTGAATGCTGTGTTTTGCAATAAGTCTCCTAGGAAATTAAAATGCTGTCCAAAATCACTATTTCACGCAGACGAAGTCGCGGACAAAAGCTAGTTATACATTTAAATATTCATCTTGAATCACTATCTATTAAAAAAAACCGCATCAATATCCGTCGCGTTATTTTACAGATCTAAGCATACAGGGACAGACAGCGGAAAGCGACTTTGTTTTATACTATGTATGTAGAGTTGTAGAATTTATGTAAATATATAAATGCACCTGTAATTTACTAGAAGGTATATGGGCTGGTGCTTTCTGCCTGCCCCGTGAGGACCTGACGTGATGTTATATGCTATGTTTATATGGGCATTTTCAATAACAAATGTAACAACACTTAAATGCGCTATTTCTCTACTAAGTATAATGTCAATTGGCGTAGAAGTTTAATTGCTCATTAGATTTTAATTGCTCTCTTATTATTTCAATTTGCTCAATAATTTTCGTACAAAAAAACTTTTTATCATGCTTTTATTAGAATTTGTATTAAAATTGAAATTAATTCGCTTAATTAAACTTTAAACTTTGACTTTGTGTTGTAACCAGTTATATTTTTACACTAGTGACCCGCCCCGACTTAGTATCTGGTTTTAAAAATTTTATTTAATAATAATAGTATGTAATGGTGTTGGAGGGTCAATAAATGAATAAGATTCTGACTTACTTTACAATTCATTTCACAACCACATCACAGTATTGATTTGATTATAGATTTTGTTGATACATAATACATATGTAAAGTGGAAGTGTCTGTCTGTGATTTTAAAATAGGTATGTTCTCTCAAGTGCTTATAGTTATTTACACTATACTAAAACATGAACAAACTTTTTGGAATTTTTGTCCGTCTGTTTGTCCGGGATAACCTCGGAAACGGCTGAATCGATTTTAACTGGACTTCCACTGAACGATAGAGGAGGCTCTAGGGCCGGATATAGGCTTCTTTTTATCCCGAAATTATGACAAGATCAGGACTTACACGGGTAACAACTCATTACTCGTTAGTAATTTAAAAATAGTTCTTTGTTTTTACAAGTAGCATAGTTCACGTTGGAATTAATTATTTTGCAAATAAATGCATATAATTCGCTATTCAATGCTTGTGTGAATTGAATTTTAATGTCAGTGAGTTTGGATGCAGCTGGCATGAAGTGCACTCGGGCGTTATCAGCGTACTCGCCAATTAATTTATTTAAAACATAAAATAAAACGCAGCGATAAATTTTATTTTTCGATAATTTCGTACATAAATGTACATGTATGTTAAACGGCTTTCCGGTTACCATAACACAAGCATTCAATTGACTAATTTAAAATCTGTGGCTCTAGCACGAAGCTCTAGCGACAAAGTATTCTTACGGTAAATGGTAAAAAAATGTATGAAAAATGTTCAGCGCCCCTATCGTGCGTAAAAAGAACTAATTTTGCGAGCACGAACCATACTTCCGATTTTCTAGCGTCTAAGTTAATGTAAACGTTCCGCGTTTTGTAT
>DWUN01000377.1:0-23719 GCA_018249975.1 Passova gellias
GTTCCTCCTAGATTGTTTACTATAATGTAATATAACAAAAACTTTAGCCACAGCAACGCGTGGCCGGGTCAGCTAGTTGTTATATAAGTATGTAAATGATCGTGTGAACACAGAACATTTTAACCGTTAAATATTATATTTAGTCAACCTTGAACTTTTGTATCAATTAGATAATTTTTAAAGTAATGGAGATCGTAATTTTTTACTGTAATTGTTTATATTTAAGGCCTAAATCATTGCGATTGCCGAATAAATAACCTCGGGCAAATTTTATAGCAGTGCCTCGAAGATTATGAAATAATTACGTACATGTACCTACTTATTTTACTTTGTAAACTAATTTTAATAACGAATTTAATTTTATGATTCAACTAAAAATTGTACTCTAATGCATTTTCAATTAACAAATGCCCCAAGTTGTGTTTATATCCACAATTTGTAAAACAACTTTTTCTTTAAAGGATCCTGCTTATAATCTGTATAAAAGTAATTATTGTAATCGTTAAATGCAGGGAAATGTAAAGGTAATCATGTAATTCGGATCTTGGTTTTCCTTAACTTTGTGTGTCACGATTTACACACGTCACACTGTCAAACTGTTAGGTAACAGGTTTTTGTATTAGACCACTTTGTTGTCAAATTAACCCAAAATGGTCTGATCAGGTAGCTAAAAATAGCTAAATTTAAATATGTATGTGGATAATGAACTAGCCCATTTGGGTGTCATATGTGGAGTAGGTAATAATAAGTTTTGAAATACGAAACAGTATGTTTGTGTTTTATTTACGTAAAATTCAAGTAGGTAAATATTGGCGGTACCCTTAAATGTAATGCAAAATGTATAAATATTGATTTTAGAAATAATTTCTGTACACCGTTCCGTTAACCAATTATCCGATATTTGTTAAAGCGCTTTGGTTACCTCCATATGTAAATATAAAAGTTATTTTACAAATGGAATGTAAAATTTGTTTGTCCTGTCCACTTAACGACCTCGAATATTTGCTGAAAAAAGAATAAATACTCAACAAAGATTATAAAGCGGAACTGGGAACACTAAAGAATATGGTAAATTTTGTAAGATTATATAATTTTAATTCAACTACAGTTGTAGGTACTATGTTCTTTACTGCCGCTAAGGGGCAATATCTGTAGAGGAGACCCGAGTTCAGTTGTGGAACAATAAAAGGGTTGGAAAAATGTCCCTAATGTTATATTGCCGTTCTCGTGTCATGGACACATGCGTTAAGATACAAGTTTAACTTAGTTTTCATAATTGATGGGACTTCTCGTTCTTCAGTTGTATATGTGACTCAGTTTTATTTCTTAAATAATTCCATGCCTATATTACATATTACATTTTTTATTAAATAAGTTCACTAATTAGCCCCCCATTCCACGTACCATCCCTTCTTATCATACATTTTTATACTCCTTCTTGTGCCCAAATATTGTTTGGTAGACATCGCTACTATAGGAAAGTAGAAATCCTTGTTGTATTTGTCTTACGATGCGTACACTAAATAGTATTACATTATAAAGTTACTGTAGAACTTACTAGTATAAATTTATGTTTTATCTATCATAAGCTAACGCTGTGAATTGCAAGTTCGCTAATCTCTATCTGCCAACCCTGAACAACACGCAACTGAGGTCTTACACTTTAGCATGAAGGCAGTAAAACAAACACATTATCGTTGTACACGTGGCACTTATCGGAAATTATTATTTTGTTTATTATTGGGGTTATTTTGATTAGATATACCTTGTTATGCTCGCGTCCACGCTTGTTTCTTATGACATAATGCTCTTTTTGACAATCTCACGACCTCATCCCGATTTATATAATAGGGCATAAAATTACCGTCGACTGAATCAGCAAGGCGTCTCGAATCTGATGTCATAATCGGCATTTCGAAAAGAACCCAACAAAGCTAGAGAGCCTAGTCTCCGAGAAACGAATAATTACTCAACAAACAGGCTCTCTAACCGACCCTATCTCCAGATTCTCGGCAGGTATTTTCATATCCATGCTTCTCCGGACATAATATATAGGATACAAGAGATGGCATGCCCACGCAATCTTTCAGAACCGCCGTTTATCTTTCGTTGCAATTTTTTGTAGATCCGTAAGATTTAAGACCTTTTTAACGTCTCTTTTAAAACTGGTATGTGTGGGCACCTTTACAAGATACACGTTAGAAGGAAAATTGTTTCAAAAATTGAGCTTCCGGGATAGGAAATGACGCGTGTGATAGAGAGATTTACAAGGACAACTACGCGGTAGTTTTGGTGTTTAAGGGCATCATTATTGATCAAGCGATGATTTATCATCCCTCTCGTGCACTTTGAGCTTTCATTACTAACAGAAAAAGGTACCAGTAGGAAGTAAATTAATTTGGGACAACCTATCAATACGTTATTTGTAGTAGCAAAATTATGATTTCAAATGTTAATGTAGCAACTGTATTCAAGATAGCATTTGTGTCAGAACATGGAAGTTCGATCTACATGCCGATATAGGTACGTAAGGTTCAAACAAGCAAGTAATGGAAAACATAGTTGTTTATCAATCCGATAACCTTATAAGTAAGCAAATAAATATTAAGCATTTGGTGCGTCTACAAATTGTAAGTATGTTATCGCGCTGTTGCTATTACACTGTTTGGTTTTTGCTGGCAGTGCTACATTAATTGACGTGGATAATAGATTTGTTGTTATATCATTACCCTTATAGTCTATTTATATTTCATATGCAATTAATTGTTTATTATTTGTAACGGTATCGTTTTCCAGTAATTTCTCTTTCTTTTAATATACATACGTTATTTTAGATTGCAATCAGTTTTTCAGATAAGTCGTTCTAGTTAAAATTAGAGATAAGAATATCATACATGCACTAACATAAAAATAAAAAGGGACTCAATCATGACCGGCACAACGCCAAATTGTTTTTTTTTTTTAATTTATGCAAACAAGCCGTCAGTTCTGACAAGATAACAATAGACTATTCGCCGGTGTCGCGCATGAAAATCTGAAACCTGATCTGCGATTGCTGGTGGGAATTACTTAAGTTAGTAATTGGGATTAATATGAATATTAATGCATTATAATCATTAATCATCGATTCGATTCTAGCAAGGACAATTAGCCGTAATAAAAAGCAAGATATGGTTTCCACCGAAATTTTCATTCCAAAATTATGGGATAAAGTTCACAGTTTCTGTTGAATTTTAACAATAAGTTACGTTGTGATAATAAGCGCCCCAAAATAATTGAGTATCATTATAATAAAGTTTTAACGGTAAATCGCCTAAACTCCTATGAGGAAGCTGGTTGTAGGCAGAATCTTCGCGGCCGCTCTTAAGTTATGAATAACAGTAACGTAGGCTTTTGCTGTGATGTGACATAAGGACTCCTTTCGAAGCGATGCAATTCGTTCTCTATTTTGCTGCCATAATGTCCTTATCTCCGAGTCTGCAATTTTTATACAGGATTACTACTTGTCGTGTATGAAAGTAGGCCAGTTAAAAGCATATTTATAACTTATGAGCTTTTGTTGTGGGTGTAATTAACAGTTTTGCTATGATTTATTGCCAGGCATTTTGGATTACAGTCAAGTTCGAAGCAGTTAAAAAAAAACATTTAAGTCTAACCAGCATTGACGGTCTCCTCTAATTCAGGGCCCATAGTGAGTTCAGGATCGCCTGACACGACACAGGTGATCTTTTCAGGTCCAACTTCGTAGTGCATAATTCCTTTGTCGTCTTTTTTGAACCTATAGTCGTATGCGGCAGTACCTGCTACGCCTGCGAATATGTATAAAAATCTGTATAAGATCTGATTAAATCCCACGGCAATAATTATGCAGTGTTATTGTAAGGATACACTCATTGAAAGTTCCGACCGACGAATCGTGTATGAACTAGTCAGCGTACATTCTTCACGACGTAGTTTTGCTCTTATTGTACGCGAAAATATATTTGTAAAGTCAGTGCTAGAAATGTATGTTTTAATATCTGGGTATATAAGGTTAATTACTGTTCGTTAGTAAGCGCATCACTCGAGATCGGGTGGACCGATGTTGCTAACTTTTGGTATGTATAAATGTAATTAACATATTTTCTCCGAATAGTGTGTATTTGTAACGTCATGTATTTGTAACGCGCAGGATGCCACAACAACGACAATCAACATTGCTCAGTAACAGAAATAGGTGAAGCGGTAATTGGGTTAGAGAAAAACAAACCAAATCGATCTCCTATAGTTTCTAACGGATTTTATTGGGAGTTTTGTCAATTTTTTCAATTTCAATATCAATCATTTTATCCATTTTCAAGCGTGACAGAAACTGATACTTATAAAAAGTTATAATACCTATTTAATTTTGGCTAAAGACCGTTTTATAAATATATTATTTTCGTAAACCTACAACACAAATTCAGGAAAATAATACATAGGTGACCACTTAGAATAAATTAGGTGGATGCCTGTTTGCTTTTTGTGTATAAATAAATAAATATGCTATGTGTTTGTACTATGAATAACAAATTTACTTACTTCCCTTAAGTGTAAATGTACCGGAGAATGTTTTGGCTTTCTTGACCAGTTCCGCAGTAACCTCTCCGGTCACATTTATATCTGCACTCGTTGTTAAGACTACGTCTTGTTTTACTGTGTCCATCCTGTGGAAGAAGTATTTGGATTTACCTTGTTAATCGCCAAATATCTCCTTAGTAAAAAGCTGTTTTAAACCCTTACTTAAAATCTGAAAATCGCTGATCCTTCAGGCCCTTTATCACCAAATTCTTAAAGTGGAATGTCAAGCCTGATCCAGGAACCTCGAAATCAGTAGACGCAATCGTCATAGGGTCAATTGCTCGTATGTCATATTCTGGTATACCCTTGCATGTGTTCGATAGGAACTCACTCGTGGTCTTCGTCAGACAATCAACGTCATCGGTCCTACATGGTGTGAGTAGAGAATCTGTAGAAAAAAGGGATTTTTATAATCGTAATATAAATTGACTGGAGAATAATAAGGACATATTAAATTAACAGTTCAGCTAATGTTCAATCAATACAGGAATCCAACTTTCAATAAATTGAAAGGTAAAGGAAGCTGGAGCAGGAAAAAGTAAAGGAAATTGGAACGCTTTCCATGCACATAAGCAACAAAGGTAAGAAGGCATAAATAAATAATTAATAAATATGAGTAATTAATTTATATTACCTAATTTATTTGTACCGAGAACTGTAAATACTAAGTTTTGCTTAATTAAACAGTTACGTGATTTCACAAAAAATTTAAAGAATTTGCTTTTGCTTTATAATAAAAACCAATAATCCCTGTCAGGTAGGTATAAAGAAAATCAGCAATTAATGATCAGTAGGTATGTTATGTACGCGTAACTCAATTGCAATATAAAAGTAAACTTTACTTGTACAAACTGTGATCATACAAAAACACGTGTATTCATTGTAACACGGGTATTTGTAAAATGCACAATAAAATCTGGATGTTTATAGTGTTTAGAATGTTAAAATATAAACTGTAATAAATTCAAATAAAAGGTGTTTAGGTAATAAGGTATGTTTAATAGAGATTCTTTACTCCTAGCGGATGTTTATTACATGAATGTGACATCATATTATAATTGGTTTCCAGAACTGGATACTCATGCTGATATTTCGATTTTGACAAACAATTGTGGGTCACAGACCTTTTTTATCTTTATAAAACATGCAAAGCTTGCGGATGCACGATGATAATTCAAGTCATAAAATTGGTGACAATTGATCAACAACGCTCGCACACTCGGTAGGTCGTGCTGAGTGTCAATCATTTTTTCTCCTCTTTATTGCACTTGATGAGGGATCAATTGGACACATGGTAGATTGTCTCGCCGTAGCATATAGTAGCCATTTTGCATTTACGTATATTGATATTTAATAATATAAAATACTATGTGTGTGCTTGAAAGGGTGTAACTAAAAATAGATCTAAAGAATATTAGTATGGGAGAATTTTCTTTTTTTATCTTGTGGCTAAGTTTAACCTAGGGATTGACCGAGGACTTGTTTAAAGCTCTGTACTTAGCATACTCGACGATTCTTTAAGTACCTACTCGTTTCAGAACCGAGTAGGTACTAACTTCTATACTCGATAAATGGTAGGCAATGTAGAGTTGTTTATTTTAAAGACATGCACTAAGCACACGTAGACGTTTTGTGGTTACTCCAACCTAAGCACATTAATATCAAACCTCAAGTAAGACTGCAATCAACTACGGAAATTGGCTAGTCTAAGACAAGTTTATATACGTTTTCGTACATCTAACCTGCATACACTCGATCGGATATGGCTAAAATTAAACCGAGTAAAACTCGGTATTTGGTTACTCGCCATGACTTGATCTAGACCCATTTTTGGTTTACACTTACGCTCCGTGAGGCAAACAGGAACACCTAGTTGTTACATAAAATAGTTTGACTTTTATTTGAGCTACACATTCATGGATACTAACTATATTTCGTTGTCAAGAGAAGTTTAGGTCGGATTTCATTTTGTCATAGAATTTATTTTCAAGGAAAAAATATGTAAAAGCAGTCTTTGTTTTCCATGTTATACCTTATATTTGAATACTCATGTATTTATGATTTTCGTAACAAAATATTTGCTTTAAGGTCCAAAAATTGTTCAGTTTCAATCGAATGTAGCGGAGAATAAGCTCTTGCTTGACATTAATTTTCAGATTTGACCGCTTTGACTAAGAAACTGAAATAGATAATTATTTTAAGGCATTTGTAAAAATATAATTTAAGGTTAAAAAGTTATGCAGTTTAAGTAAAAGACAGCGGAGAATAAAGTTATTCTTGCTACGCTTTTCTGTGCTTGACATCTTCGCTTAAAAATTAATGTTAAAGTAATATAAATTAAATAAGCCAATCCGTGGTAGACCATGACAACAACCCTCTCACTATGAGAGAAGACCCGTATTCATCAATGCACAGCAACACAGGACACTATCAATTTTGATTTTTCTACTTTCTACCTTATATAAAATTCTCACTTTATGAATATCCAGTATATTAATATGAAAATTAAGATAAAATTCAACTATTTTTGGCTAGCGACTATAACATAGATAAATAATAGGTATCTGGTATAGCTCCGCTCAAATCACTATGAACTTTTTCGATATTTTTGAAACCATCAATACTAATATAATCATTTTAATGTTCACTGCGTCAATTAGAAGAAAAAATCAACATAATATCTATATCAATATAAAAATAATATGAAAAGTTTGCTTTATCACGATACGTATAATATCCTCTATATTATATGTAGGAGACAAACCTAATCGTTCATAGAATTTAATGCAGAAAAAAGTGAGTATTTTAATTTTACCTCCTCGCACTAAACTTATCAGTACACTTGCAACTGCTAGACACACTTTAACACTCATGTTGGCAGACCGTGAACCAGTGACGCACTGACGGCGATTCTCCAGCCCCGAATACACTTATTACTTTATATTTATAGCGCATAAAACGGTTAGGTCTCTTTCATATCAGCTCTTTAACTAACTACTTCTCGTTTTTAATATGAATCAAAACGTATAAATTGTAAAATATATATTATGTCCAGACGGTTATAAGATAATATTCCTTTTTTCCAGGATTGTCTGCAACCATTTTTGCCTCCCAGTTTTTGACTATATATTTTTACGAAAATGAAATATTTTTACGAATCAATGATATAGAATTCCCAGTACTCACAAGTTCTTTTACATTAGAATTGGGCCAGAACGGGGTGATGAGTAGCAACAGAAATAAAAATAATAATAAATATTATCTATATGTTACAATGTCAATGTGACAGAAGCTTTAGACCATATAAATAAAGGAAATTATTAAGATACACAGGTCAGAAATTATCATTCCATTCTATATGAGAGGCTCATCGTAATGATTGTAGGTAGGTACAAACGTTCGTCGATATGATTAAGTACCTTATCTGTCATTTTATTATAAATCTCTTGTTGTTACCTACATATAGAAATCTTTCTGTTAAATTAGCTCACCGAGTTGTTATCAGAAATAACATATTTTTTAAAACTATCAATAACATGATTATAATTTAAGGTAACATAATTCAAACACTGGTTTTGTTACTAAGTGCGAATATAAAATGTACCTATTATAGGTATACCCATAGGTTATAATCAAGGTTTTTATTAATAGTCTTTTAAAATATCAAGCTTTTAATTGTATATTTTGGGCTTTTAACACATATGTATATGCCAAAACACAAGTAATGTATGCAAGTTACTGCATCTTAATATTATACTAGGTACATATACACACATTATTACATCTATATATACTTCATATATTACAATTAGTTATCATTACTTAGATTCAAGCCAAAAATAAAAATATTTAATATACGTATTAAAAACCCTCACCTCACCTTACACCCCTAAACTTTCTTAGTGTGTTTAAAAGAGGTTATTAATTTATAATCTTTCATCTTAATCGGATGTGGTTATGTCGTATTGAAGTTTCATAGGTAAAATCAAATTTCGAAACGTGTTTGTTGAGGTAAAATTTTACCGTAAATAAGCTATAAAATGGAAATTATTAAATTTTATCGTAAAATATGATATCGTATGAAAGACGAAATTCCATAGTGAAAATTGTAAACTGAAAATGTGCAAAAAAGTTCCGAATGTGTAGATTACGTAATGCGTTTTAAATGTTAAACGACAATTCAATTTTTCATTCGGCGCGCGCCCGCCATTAAACACTTCCGACATACGTAGGTACGAGTACATAATAGAACGTAACAGTAACACGTTAAAATTTCCTGTTTAGTATTCCGTAATTCCACTTGTAGAAAACTCCTTTTTACTCATTTTATATAAGAGTATTGTCTAATTTATTAGACAGTTCGAAATAACATACTGCATCATCCTATATATGATTATCTAGTTCATCTACTCGTATTTACTTTATTTATTTATTTATTTTTATTTATTTATTTTGTATTCGTAGCTTTATTAAAAGTGAACTAAAGTCATACGTAAGAGGGGCTTAGAATAATAACAATAAAGAGACAACTCCACATAAGGCTATCGGATTCCAAATTAGGCAGATATTAAATAAAACTTTATTTTAATTAGCAACACTTAAAATAACCATCATTAAAGTATAAGCGTGTTGACTACAGCTGTTTTAGGTGTCTTGGAATGTTACTACACTCGTGTAATGTACGTGTGAAGGTCGCTAGCTAATAACCAAGCTTGATAGAAAAAAATATCTACAGTAGCAAAGAAAATGATTTACTACTTTCACTACTCTACGAGCGTTTACATGGGGCTCATTATAACGTCACTGTATCCCAAACCGTAACTAAAGTGTTATTCTGTTACAGCGTCCCTTGGGTACAATGCTTGATATAAAATATCTGTTGTTCTGGTGGTTACGTGTATCTGACTACTGGGTCGTGAATTGTGGATTCGACCTCCACTTGGGACAAACGTTTGTGTAATGAGCATGAAGATTTGTTCTGTATCTATATATCCAATATAAGACTTCATATAGCTTTTAACCGCGACTTTGATGGCGTAAAAATGTAATTTCCAAAAAACCAATCAATACATGAACTTACTCCTATTATACTTACGGATGGAATTTACAAAGTTCCTTTCCTAATTATAAGTTACGCTATAAAAGAAGCTATATGCAAAATTTCACGAATGTTGGTTCAATAGTATCGTTTGTGTGTTGATGTCTGCTTCAGGCAGTCAGTTAGTCAGTCACCTTCCTCTTTTATGTGTAGATGTAATTCGTCAGCAGTGTGGTTACCATACTACAGGCTTTGTTTAATTTGCAATCATGTGGACGTCTATAAGCTGTCTCTATATACTGTTACTCGTAGTGCTAACAAAAAGTTAAGCGCTTTAGGCACAATATATTACAATATTGTCCATATAATACTAAATCAATTTGCCACTTAGACTAAATTAATTTTACTGCCGGTCGCAGCGAGGTCATTACTTACACCATTATTTTTAAACATAAAAACATTTTGTAATGGGCTCATCGATTGCGTTATGGGATCAGTGTGACAGTTGAAATTATTGACCGAAGCAAATTACTTAGGTAAATTATTTTCTATCATATCTTTTAAAATTGACGGCACTTTAGTTTACATGTATATATATATATATATATATATATATATAACGTTCTCGTTTAATCTTACATGTACTTTGTAATAGATTGCGTGTAACCTCTTGATAGGGGTTTTGTGGTGTCAGTTCCACAATCACACACAGAATTTGTGGTTTATTATCATAAAGTTTGCCTTGAGTAATTGGAATTAATTGGTTTCAGTTGTGGTTTACACATATATAATAATATAATATTCACAAATGAATTATCATAAAAATCTTAACATGATTGAAAACTTTAAGGAACAGTCAGTTAAGTGATTCGTGGCCCAGATAATTTTCTTATTATTTCATATGGTTTTTTGACATGACAGTAAAATATTATATCAATTTATTACTAGTAATGGTTAATTGGGCTTCCGTTTACTTCCTGTTCATTATCGTTCATTCCATTTTCTGCTTTTAATTTGTAGCTTTCGTATAATTTCATTTTAGAAATATTAATTAATTAGACAAATTAAATTATTAATAAAACTTTTTGAATACGATGATTGAATACTTTCTGCGTTTGGCGTTTTATCACAAAATAGACAAGTAAATTAAGATGGTGCAATTATAAACTGAATACTAGATAATTTTACATTTTTAAGCATTTCGATGCCACATCTTGTTAGGTCTGTTCGCAAATTGAGTTTCAGGCTGAGACGGGTACCTACTATAAAGTAAGCTCACAAAAGCTCCAGAAACATCTATTGTTTGATCCAGAAAATTTCACGGAAACGAATTTCCTCGGTGTTATTCATTTTAATTATAAGCATCGGTATTGTTAGAATATCCATTTAAACATAAGGGAAAAGTAGGGAGGGATGAGTTTTAGTACATAACATTTTTTTCATATTTATTTTTATTTTTTGCATGGTGTTACTCTTACATTAATTTGTACGTCATATCGAACCGTAGTAAGAGTGTAAAAGATTAAATTTTAAAGGTTTTATCAGAGAAGTGCAGGTATTTAGCTTCCGTCGGACATTAATAACAAATACTACTTTTCAAGTAGTGACCGAGAAAGGATTTAACGAGCGTATCGTTAAAATTTATGGACCATAAACGTTTCAACAAGCTGTGAGGGTTCCGTTTCGCGACATTTATAGTTACCCCTCTTCCACAGCAATTGTTGCCAATATATTGCGAAATCTCGATGGAAATCTCAACAGTTATGACTTTGATTCGCGTAGCCTTGACCCATTGTTAAAACTTTGAAACTCAAAACACTAAATACGAAGTCAGTTTACAGCGTGAACTTGTCAGATGAGATCTTATCATCATAGAGATAACTTTAGTTCAAATATGCGGACAGAAAATATGAATCGTTTATTAAATATTGTCCAATATTTTGTATCTTCCTATTTATACATTTTTATACAGCCACTATATTGTTCTCCACTTCTGGGCAAGCGGCTGCCCTCAGTCACGGGTCTCGGAAGTTGTTTCGATTTCGACCTGTCGGTACTAAAGGTCAGCCTTACATTTATATTTACCGCTAGCTTTAACACTAACGTAAACGTAAACATAACATCACGCCTGTTATCCCTAACACTAACAATTGACCTATTATATGATCTATACTGAGATTATTTTATAAACAATATATTTCATACATATAGTGTAGCTATTAGATATACGGGTCGTTTAATAATACTCGTAAATGATCTTCTACCCAGTTATACTAATATAATAACTGGTCCATTCTCACAACTAACAATGCTATTTCCCAACTCCTGCCTGGTGGCAGGTGTTGGGAAATAGGAAATACGTTGGTAACGTATACTAACCAACTAATAGTGTCATTAACACCAGTACGCGTTAATATGAAGTAAATAATTGAACTAACTAACACTAACAGTCCTCTTCCCGGGCTCCTATTATAGCTTGGTTGCAATTTGTTCATCAGCGAAGATCGTTACTTGTGACTACTGCCCGCTCGTTTGTTGTTCTTTACACACAAAAAATAAATTTCTTTAATAATAGTATGTAAATATATGTACAAAACTATATGCCACTTATATTACAACGAGTTAAACTTAGTTCTACAGTAAACTGATATTGAATACCTTCGCTTGTAAATTTTCCTTCATATGATGAATGGGTCTTTTCAAGTTTGGAAAACGCCGTAGTGAAGTTCTAGTTACGAGTAAAACTTAAGTTTTGAAGCAATGGTTCCGAGTTTGTATTCTATGCGACGACAAATTCAGTGACAAACTTGTATGGAGTACTACAATATGTATTAATGCGTTAAGCGTTGTATACCTTACTAGTATTAATAGAGTTCTGAATCATCATCAACGATACAAATAAGAAATCGTAAACTCATTTCTTTACAAAAAACTTAATATAATAAATCATGAATACTCCAATATCAATAGTCACCTGTCTAATTTATTGTAAAATTAAACAGGCAGTGTAATTTTCTGTTATTTGACAACTATGGATTTTATAAAACGCTATAATATTACCTAATACTAGTTTTATTTTTTTAATTATTAGTAAAACGGTATTTTTTGGCGTAATAATATCTTGTCTATTTCACTTATATCGTATCGTATCGTATAGTATCGTACTCGTATCGTGTATACGAAAACAGAATATAAAATACAATTATTTAAAACTGAACATCCTGACACGAAATCTTATGTATAAGGCTCCTTTTTCTAATAAATTTGTTATTATTAAAAAAAAAAAATAAACAAATTTAAATAAAATTATTCTTTGATATGATTATACAAGATAGAGATTTTAATCTTGCGATGGTCGCTAATTATTTTAACGCCAACATAGCTGAAAGTGACTTCGGAATATTGGTGAAACCATTTTAATTTCATCCTTGACGATATCCATTCCAAGTAATTACCGGCCGTTAGAATTTAACGGAGTGTTTGATGTCTTCTAAACAAGTTCTTCTTAATTGCCAATTTCAATTTGGGTGACATTCATTATAACAACGACATATTTTGTGTTCTAATGTTCCTTATTATCGAAAAAAATTGGAGCATGATATAAAAGTTTGTTTATGTAATATACATATTTTTTTTTTTATTAAACAAAATAAAAAAAAATAAAAAAATAAAATGGAGCATGATATAAAAGTTTGTTTATGTAATATACATATGTTATTTATTATAGCTTATTTTATATATTAAAAGTTGGAAATGAGCCCCGGTGGCTATTAAATGGGTAGTCGGGTCGATTATAATATAGAGTTTAAAAAATTCGTTTATTATTATTATGTATTTATTTGAAGAACACTGTGCATTTTTCCGGCTAGTTTAAAGAACTGCCATAGAACTTGTCAGTAGTTTATAGTTCCGTTTTTTAAAGGCGACACTGTCAAATGCCAATGTCATTTGTTCCCCACTTGATTTCCGCTTTCACATTTATATGTTTAGTAGAATGGTAGTGCTTCCTATTGTCATCGCATATTTTTAAGGCTGTGAAAGTAAATGTATATAGAACATTTATGTTCAATTTAATTTGAAATTAACATCTCAATAAACTTATCCACATGTTGGAAAAAGTGAACAACAATTAATAGTTGTCACACGATTGCCTAAATGTTACATAAGTTTAACGAAAGTACGTCAAAATATTTAAAATATAACGCTTGTATTGCTGTTACGGTTTGAAGATTTGAGATTGATCGACCGAACTTAGAGACATATTAAAATGTAACACATTAAATATATAAGTTTGTATCCCGGCTATTTACTATGTTTGAAACGGAAAAAACCGCCACAAAAAATCTCATGTAGGTATATTTGTTTAATCAACTCTCGTAATCGTCTAAACTTTGGTAAACTTATTTGATATCCTATAAATAAACAGTATAGCATTTTCTTCAAACAGGTCTCTGGGGACAAAACACGGTAACCAAATACCAGACATTAACGCCTCGGTGTTAAGTGCGGTTTTAATGAACTTAAAATATACAGAGAATTATTTATAACAAAAGCTTTCTTCGTAAAAGTTGAAGTTCCCTAATGGTTAATTTTTTGTTCGTAAAATGGATAAGTTAGGTAGTATTGGCGTACAAAAGGTTTATATTCGATAAAAAGTAAATAGGGTGTGACGTATTTTCGACGGAGTTCGATTAACTTGAATACACCAGAGTTTTAGAAAGCTGTTGTTTTAGGGAACTTGTCACAGAACATTCATGTGACTATTTAAACTAGATTCTTTAGTATGTATGAACTTAAAAAACTTTAAAGTCTTACATGTTTCTAGGCAATTCAAATATGGATGATATACTTTAGACTTTGGAATTGGTAAAATGATAGCTTTACCCTTACATTCGGATGAAAATCCATGTCCAAAAGTAATGAGAAGGGGATGATTAGGACCTCCGCTGAAAGTTGATCTTCATTCATAATTACATCAGTAATGACCAATGAAAATAACATGCCATTTAGTCATACACCTGATGATGATTGTGACAGAAAAAGATTAACAAAACCCAATATCCAATGCGATCGTTAGTATCAAATAGCCACCAGGCGTCTTCTAATTAAGGCTCTTGAGTGAGTGATGCATTCGCAGAGTACATACACTATCCATACTATTTCTGATTTATTTTCTTATCACCAAATCGTTTTAGGTGAAGACTGACAAGGAGTAGAACATCTTGCCGGCCTCTACCGTTTATTTTTACCGATACGTGTAACTTGGAAGTATGCAAAACAACATCGTGGATCTCTCTAGGTGGATGTGCTACATCGTAGCATCTTAACATACCATCTTATCAGCTCTGCTGAGCCTTTTATAATATTTTGTCATTTAGTGATATAGTGAACGCACATTATACTATATATACTCGTAATGGATAATATTAATACAGATCCTGAAAAGGAGTAGAATATGATTTAATGAACTAGAGTGGAAACTCTGCAATCATTGACAAACTTTTTACAATGTCGAAGGAATTTTAAATAGACGTTTCAGACGTTGCGTGAATTTAAATTATGTACATATCTATAAGTAACGTCTGAGCCATTTGAATGTTATTTTCAAGCAAAAAACCTAAATAATTATGTAACACTTCTTTGCATTAAAGAAAAGACGTGTGATATAAATACGCAATATAAACATACATATATGTATAGTGAGGTTTTTACTGAATTGGAACACTTTATTTCAAGTTTGTTCAAAGCACATTTAGTATCAATGTCTTTATTTATCAGAATAAGGTTGTACAAAATGCTTTCTCTATATTCATGGTATCTAACTTATTCTACCACTGCGATATGCAAATTATTATAATTTATTATTGAAATATTTTTATCACAATCACCAAAACAAAACTAATACTATGAAATCGACAACCTCATTAGATACAATTGAATGCCAAAATGATCTCAGTCACATTATAGAGCAATTAACAAAATGTAGACATGTAATAATTAATAATGTAGCTTAACAAATTATGTGTATAAGTAGCATTAAACACTCAAGTAAGTATTCGTAATTGAAATAGTCATTGGTGTCATAAAAAATATATTGGTTTTATGTGTGTTTGAGCTGCTGGAAACATTATTGTAATCGATAGCTTGCCTTCCCGCTCGCTATTTGTACGTCATAAAACGACTCAATACAATGTCATTTTTTATTCAGCTTATCTTTTACAATTTTTGTCAATTCAATTTATCTCTCGCAGAGCGTAAAAAGTTTACGATCGACGAACGAGTCTGAGCGGAATGTTTATGAAGTCGTTCGAGCAAGAAGTCATTCATTATTCCTTATGGGATTTTTCGTCAAGTGAAAATCTCGCCAACAATTTAGACGAAAAACGTCCACTTTGTAAGGAGCCGTGAAAATTTACTTTCCAACTGAATTTCGACGAACACAAAATTTATTTGAATTTTACGGTATAATATTAATTTTTGCTTCATTGAAAATAATTTTGAATATGTCTAATACAGAATATGGTAAATTTACAAGAAAAAAGGAACATGTTGTTTTTGTAAAGGCTCTCTGAATTAAAGCCAATGACGTGTTATTTATTTTATCAGCAATTCATTTCAAAATTTATAAGTCAATACTTTTGTAATACATTAAATACATGTACCCTATCCTAATTGTCTGTCGGCTACATGTCTATTCTACATGTCTGTCGGCTGCATTATTTGTCACTAGCTGTCTATATTTACGGTTACTAAAATTATAGATACTCTTGATCTATGTTCGTTTACTACGTGCATAAATATTCCTTGATTTGTCTAAATATAAATTGAACAATCACACATATATCGTAAAACTATAATCATGATGCAAACGAAAATATAAGTAAATATGTTTAAAGTAATTTTGTAAAAAATCTAGAAGTCTGTTTCGTTTTGGGAATAAGAAAATCATATATACGCGTACCAACATGCCAAAAAATATACACACTCTGTTTCATTGTTTTGAAAAAAACAAAAAACGGGTCCAATAAACTAATGGTCGAGAACTGAATAATAGAACATATCGCGTTCTAAGTGCATTGGTTTCAATGCGACTGTGCATAAAAAATAACAGAATTTGAACACAACAGCTATCTATATCTTCATATGAACGACAGTTCTAACTGAAATCAATCATGGACTATTTATAACGTAGCAGTGGAGACCACTTGCAACTCACTTCTCTAACGGCGGGAATCCAACCCACGACATCCAGTTTTGCACTCAGTCTCTAGCCACTCGACCAAGAAGCCATGCGGGTTTATGCCATGCAGAATATGTCTACTCTTAGTAAGTATATAAGTTTAGTTACTATTATTGAGAATATTGATAATGCAATTATATCGAAAAAATTGATATCATTCCTTACCTTACCTTATTTTATCAGTATACACTATACATATTTCGAAAATTACAAACATTTTATAAATATAAGTAGGTTAATCGTATAATTGAGAGTATCTAGTTTTCAACAAATGTAATATCAAAAAGGCCGTGCGAAAACAATAAATTGATATTACTATAAAACAAATATTATGAATGATATCTTCATCTTTGAAAAATTATGAACTCAGTTTTTCGAGGGTAAACTAGGTTCGGAACACTAAACTTAAAGCTTCCTATGCAATGACCACGATTTACGGCAATGTTGCAAAGTCGTGCACAATTGAGTTATTCGTACTTACAATTGCCCGGTTGTTGTCGTTAATTGAACGGATCCGCACCGGGGCTGTTTGTAAAAGCCTCGTGGGCGGCTTCTTTGTAATTCCATTTGTTCGCCCTGAAGAGGTGACAACACGTATTTATGTGCGCTACGCCCGTAACGTTTTGCTGAATACTTCCAACCTTCGTCCGATAATAAAGAAGTATCCTATTGTACTTTACTCTTTGTCCTCTTGCATTGTTCACCACATTAGTTTAAATGAAAATCAAAATTGTATATACACTTTTACAAACACTTATACAAGGTACTATCCCGGGCCAACGTTGTACATATTACACCCACTATATACACATATTAACATTTTGGATAGATAGCATTAATATTAATTGTTCATTTCTATTTTGTATTCATATTTTACTCGATCTTGCCGGTTTCTATATAAAGCTTTGAACTATTGTAAGTAATTTGTGAGCAGTCACTACAAGAGAGCAGGAAATTAACTTCCGAATTTGGGAAGTTTCATACGTTCACGTCATGTTACGTTGCTGTGCCGATTAATTACCCAAATTAACGTTGTACGTGTTGCCGCGTCGAGTATTGAAATTTACGCTTCGATAAATTTCATTTATTAACTTGTAACTCGGCACAAAAAGCAAAAAGTGTTTAATCCTTACAAATCTGTTTTACTTTTTCAAAACTTTTCTAATATTATGTAATCATTTTTAATAAAAAAATTTAAAATTTAAAAAACCCGTCCATCAAATTTATTTCAATATTGAAGTTGTAACATAGAACCTAGACGATTTTTACGTGGTATACAAAACTAATAAATTGATTACGTTGAATGGTCAACATTTTTTAAGCATTCTCTACATACAAGTCCTACGGTCGTACATAATATATCGATATTAGGAAAAATATCACCTGTAGTTGAAGTACAGATATCAATATGCATCCGCGTGTTCTATGTGGCGGCTGATATCATGCCTTCTCTAGGGGATATTTCGTGTGTTGGTAAATTTTCCTATCAATAAACGCAACTTCGGAGCTTATTTGGATCATTTTGAAATATTTACCTCTGCAGACGATATTTTGAACTGCATGTACGGGCCTTGGGAATTCAGGTAATAGATCTATACGAAAATAAATTATTGTCACGTTGCATACTAAATTTCTGCTTATAGCATTGAAAATGTTGTAGATAGGGACATTGCAAAAGGATATGGTCTTTTGAAGTATATCGGCTGCATACTCGTACATGGCATGCATATTCTAATGGACTAGAAAGAACCGTAAGTGATCTAACCATATTGAAGAACATTTGCTAGTCTACAGTTTCTCAACGACAAAGTTACGTGCATTATAATGTGCATATATTTACCTGGAATAGATCATCCAGAACCCAGATCGAATTGCGAGGTCATGCGAAGGTCAGCCTAGATGGTGCATTGGGACACAGCGCAATTTCTCCCCATCAATAATGACCTAACGTCTAAAGTCTGCGAGGAGTTAGCGCCGTGTTGCCAGTATTGACGCTAGAAAGTTTGTGAACTCTTTACCGTGAATTACCGTTTTTAAATTATATTGATATATAAATTACATTTATCAACTTTTCGTTTAGTTTAATGAAGTTAATTTTATAGAATTGTTGGATTAGTCAGAATAATAGAGGCAATATTGCAAGTATCTCATCCAGTTTATGCAAATAAAGATCTATGAGAACTACTCGAAATTATGGTCTATAAAATTCGAATAAGTTTAGTAGATTCGAAACTCTCATTGGGAATGTGGAGAGTATCATCTGAGATTAAAAATCACTTGTGCTAATAATTTTTACGATATTGGATTTCATAAACAATCAACGTAAAATTCATTACCATTGAGCAGCTCATTAAATGTTCCGTTATACAAATTTTAATTACCAATCTAATAAAAATATTTTATTATAAAATATTTGTGCGTATAGAGGTGGAAGACTGCTAATTACTTTAATCTCCTAGTGATTAACTTTCCGAAAGTCCCGCTCTGGCAAATTGTTTTAATAATTCGCAGGCACTTCACTTTACTTTATTGGTTTTCGAAGACAGTCGTTAAAATTCTTTCTCTGAATAATTAGGTATATGATATACCAAGAAATGATGAGATAAAGATATAATGCTCCCTAGTTATTATACATGTGTAAAACTACAATATTGGATAATTTTGATAATTTTGCAAGGACAGAGATATTTGGCACTCGGTGCTTTCTGCCTACCCCGCTAGGAATCTGGCGTGATGTTATGTTTTTGTTGGATAATTTTCTACACAATCTCTTCAAATCGTCAACCTGCACATTGTACTTTAATATAGGTCCCTATTACGCAATGGGCATGGAATATACAGTATTTGCCAGTTTCCAGATTAAGCAAGATATTATTTACACTGTTACTCACTAATATCTTGATCTGAAGATCAACGTCACACTGACTCCATTAATATTATATATTTCCATATGACAGCGTTGAGTAATATCCTAAGGGCCTATTCACATTACGATATGTATGGGACGGAGAGCTGACGGGTGCGCCGCAGCTATGTATCTATTTGTATTCATGAATGTTCTATCCTTAGTATATTTTTCAATATGCTTTGGAACTTTCGATTGTATTATTCTCGATATGTTCTCTTAGATTTTCTTTGTCTATATTGTATAATAAATACATATATGTATGTACACACCTATCATTCTATTCATCATTGCGTCGAGTACTCGTCAAATTAAATGCTGGCAGGACTAGAATGTTAAATTTACTGCCCTACCAGTGACCTTCTGATTGTAGTGTGAATTGTCACTAACTGCAAAGATATTATATAATTACTTAAGACACAAGAGGCAGTCAGGCAGGAGGATGACAGATTTCAAATTGCAAAGCACGGAGCTGTGACATCATCTGTAATATCAGAAATGCATAACAAATTAACAACGTTCGCTACGCCTAGAATTGATGGTGATATAATTGTACTGTTACACATGAAGATGAACATTTCAGTCACTGTTCGGTTATGTAATGTTAATCTTATAATATAAATGAATGTTGCAAGTAGTGACTGTCTTATTGGGTACAATCTAAATAGATATCATTAATACATTTGTCCAAGTAGATAGTGAAAGAATTAAGTATACATAGTTGTAACGATGGACAGTCAGGTAATTCGGATACCGGATTATTCTACGATAGGAATCCACTGCAATGGTACAAACGACCATATTCCGCCCAAATCGAGGAACGCTTTGTTATTATGAGAAAATTTTGTGAGTCGGTCGCACAGGTTCAAGTATCAATGTTTCCTCGGTCGTCTTATAGATTGTATGATTGTTAATGCTAATTGCTATCGCGATTTAATTTTTATGACGTCCCATGGGCAATATGTGTAATTTTAGTATTTTTGCTTTCTAATTAGTACATCAGCCTATGAAGACTCTTTCTAATTTCTTTCTGCACTATATTTTGTATATTCTACACCTTTTGGTTCTTTACTCAGCATTAAACCGTTATATTTTTGACATTGGACTTTATACGTTATTCATATTTTACAAACTATGTTGTTACATAGTATACGACAGTCGCACAATTAGATAACCCACAGTATTGGTTTATTTAAACCGGATTGGACGTCAATATGTCCAATTGATAGAACTAATTGTTGAACCATAAGACAATGGTCACTTATCTTGTTGTCTGAGGTGGTACAAACTGAGATTACACTAATGAGATTAACAGAAGAGGAGTAAACTACGTTTGATCGACGTTGGTTGATTAGATAAGATTGTAATGGATCGTGTTGAATGTTAGCAGAATGCAAACGCACTGCGCCTACGCTCTGTCTAGGGCTCAACTGCCAAAGCGTCCTTGTCATGACTATTTGTTTTCTTAGGAACAATGTTTGTTTATTGGTTTTCGCGTGTTCTAATTTAGCCCGTAACCATCGCACCAGATTTACGTCTAATCTCAGCACTGAATTGCATAAAAATGTCCTATATATTGGAGTAACCACTTGACGTACGTGTTCATCTGTTTATCTTTTAGAAATATTTGTAATGAATCTCGAATAGTTTTGTATTTAAATTTATGGTCGGATATACGTATGTGTCTATAGAATGTAATGATTACTTTTTATATTGTAAAATAGTCAAGCATTTTGTAACACTATTTCTTAATTGAAAGCGATTACCCAGCTTAATAAATGCTTCCTTGAACGATTGCTAAAAGTATTAGACATTTCTAAAACTATTGCCATAGAGCTTCCCAGATTTAGTCTAAAAAATTGGTCCACCTATAATTTTTAGCTCACGTTTTCGAGACTAAGCAAATCACATCTGGCCTTCTTTCACCGCAAACTGACTTCAATTAATGAAATTACAGCTGCCAGATGTCAATTGCTTTGACGAAAATTGGATTCTGGCCATATTGTGTCGTGCGAAAACAAGGCTGTCTTAATCCGAAAAAGTATTAAAACGAAAGATATTTATAAAAAAATATTAATAGCAAATAAAGGCAAAAATAAGAAGCAGTGATAAGAATAATTTCAATTTGCACATTTAAATAAATGCTCTTACATTGATCTGAAAATATCCTAATGTACCTATTATCCCCGATTCTTTGTGTATAGCATGAAGAATTTATCAAAGGAATATTTTAAAAATATCCATGAACGTTTTAAGGATCAGCTAAAGAAGTTTCCAAGAAGCTTTACTGAAACGAAAATATACCAATTTGATATACAAAATATTCTCTAGAGTGAGTATTGCGGCACCCCTGACTCACAAATGTACCTGGTGTAGCTGCAGGAGTATTATTGAGAAGAAATGGCACGACACAACATGTGTAATATATGTACAACTGTGTTTAATTCAGTAAGCTATCATTATCACAAACTTTACAACGCACGGGTAACTCCTCTGGTGTTGCACATGTTATGGACATAGCGTCGGTGACTATTTACCATCGGGTGGCCCGTCTGCCTATTTGCTAGATTAATTTTATAAGAAAAAGAAATATCTGTACCTGTAGTACCTATAATTCCAATACGTACCGACATTACTATTATTTAAGCTCTTTAATGAAAGCAGTTGATATAAGGTGTTATGTAGTTCATTAAATTTTCGCCAGAAAGTGAAGATATATAATATTTTCATGCCAAGGATTCTGCAGAAATTTATGGAAAAATATACATTACGTGCAAAATGTTTTGAAAATCATTTCTATTTGTTATTAGTTCCATGCAAATAACAAAGCAATAGTATTGGGTAATACGAGACATAAAATATTTGTTCTTTATCAAAGCGATGTTCAAGTACAGTGGCGGAATACAATACGGAAGGTGGAATAACATTTTTATATGCCTTTTCGAATAATAGTATCATTCAGTTTAATAAAAAGTCAAGTGTGTCAATATGTTTTGGCTTTGTAAAAAGTATTTATAGACGTAATCGGGTAAGATATAGAAAATCATTTCAAAAGCTAATCAAGTGATATGATTAGCGGAGATTATCTTATTTTATATGAGTTCTTACGAATTGATTGACATTAAATATTGTTATTATCTGATATTTTATTCATGTCAAATATGTGAATTATTCCCATATTATAGACAGGTTTCCCTATAACCGTCTTAAGTGATCAACTTGAAAGATTTCTTTGCTTTTCAGTTGTTAGATATCTGTAGCAAAGTATTGGATCGTATTTCCTAAGAATGAGCATGTCTGTGGAAATATCTGATTTCCATTCTACATTTTCCAATTTCGAGGCTGACTGGTGAATGTCGTTGTTGATCTTTGTGCTTGGAAACTTGGAAACCTGGTTTATTTTGTATGTATGTATTCACCAGCTTCACTGTTAAAGGGACAAGCTTGTAAAATTTTATTATCTATTAAAATATCATGCACAGGATTGGTTCCATTGCAATTTCATATTTATGACATGATCAATGCGCACTATATAAAACTATAATAATAAATAATAATAATAATAATAATATCTGGGGACAATTCCACACCTGGCTATCCGATTCCAAATTAGACAATTAAATGCCTGTGTTATGGTAACTGGACCGCTGATAAACGTACATATATACATAGCATATATTACTTATATAGATATTTTTATTACGACCAGACACAGAACAAACAAATGTGCTCATCACAAATGTTTGTCCCGGGTGGGAATCGAACCCACGACCTCCGGTTTTGCAGTCACGGTCTCTAACCACTCGACCGCGAGGCCAGGTAATTTAAATTAAACATCTTTGAGTTCGATCGAACATATAAGAACAGTGGCCCTAGCACGAACCTCTAGCGACAAAGTATTCGTACGGTAAATGGTAAAAAAATGTATGAAAAATGT
>DWUN01000378.1:0-23659 GCA_018249975.1 Passova gellias
GCATATATTTTGACGCGTACGTACATTCGCCCGGTTGTCCAGTGCAAATATCTATTCAAATTGCTTGTAAAATAAATACGCGATGTGACATAATGTAACGGGCTTGTTACACTGGTCATTGTGCTTGTTTGTACGCTGAATGCTGTATTATGTCGATATACATATAAACATTGCATTAAAATGTAAACAAGGTGTAAATGTATCTTCACGTTATATAATTTTAATTTTATTATCGTAATGTTACCAGCCTTTGTTTTGACGTAACCACAATCGTGTATTCGTTACGTAAATTGATTGCTATTAATTTCGGCGGCACAGGTCTAACATAGACGTGGATTATACATATATGTAAGGGTGGCAGCTGACAATTTTTCGATTTAAGCCAACATCGCAAGCTTTACGTCATTTTGACAGCATATTATAATTATTTGTACTAGAGGACGCTTAGTGTACATTCACAAAAGCTCACATAATATGTATAACAATCCAATCCAGTCCAGTTTTGTTAATATAAAGTAGTATTTAATTGTATATGGCAGTTCTGAACCCGTAAATTGAAATCCTCAATTGTATTATAGAAACTTCTATTAAAATTGCAACACATTTTGGCGAATTTAATGCAACACCATTTCTCGCAGAAAGTTTGTACGTTCATGCAATCCAAACATACGTGTGTAATTAAAATATAATATAATTGTCGTTTCACGCAAAGGGCTTTAGTTTAATTAAATAAGTTAGCAGCTACAAGAATTATTTCATAAACTACTCATAGAACACAGTTTTTGTTCATTTATTATTCGAACAAAATTACTTTATTTAACGGCCGTATGATTCCAAACTAGATAGAGCTTGTATTAACCTGACCGGACAGTAGATAAACTAAATATGTACTCCTTACTATAATTATATAGTATATATTATTTTTTATACATATTTTTATTACACCCAGAAGCAGAACAAACAATTATGATCATTACACAAATGTTTGTCTTTGGTGGGAATCGAGCCCACGACCTCCGGTTTAGCAGTCAGGGTCTCTAACTAGACCGAGAAGCCGATCAGTTTGGTTTTGGTTTGACGACTACACTGTTATGTCGCGATATGACGTACGTAACTTTTCAGCGAAGGAAGACACCGAGTAATTGAGGGCCAAAGTATTGCGTTTCTTTCTTCATTAATTTTCATGACAGAAAACAACATCTTCATGACATGAAAGATGAACGACTCAGATCAAATTTAATGACACCGTTATAAGTTATAGCTTCATTGATAATACGATTGCGGCTTCAGTGCAAGTCACATTTTGTTATTTAAATTGTACAAGTTATTTCAATAGGCTTTGGATATTTTTCATACCGCAGGTAAGATGTGGCTTCTTTATACTATGTAATCCGTAAAATTCGAAATTTAAAATTCGTACACTTCATAAAAGTTTCAGTAGAATGAAGTAAATTAATTTTGTATATTTGAACTTTGGCCTTAGGGTAAAGTTCACGCATGACAGGTAAGACTGAAATAAGGTGTATGAAAATTCATAACTTTGCGTAATTAAATATAAGTCTATGCGGTGAATAGCTTTCACCTTACTTGAATCTGAAATGTGCGGTACTTTATAGATATACGATTATATAACACCACGACTTAATTCTTCGTAAAGCGTTGGGTATGAAATAAGAGCAAGTCGCTCGTGAAAATACTAAGTCTTTTCATTATAACTTTAGAACGCTTTAAAGTGCTAATATTCTTATACAGCGTCACCGGCAACGACAAATGTAGGTACTAAAATATGATTACGTGTATATAGTTTTTCACACATATCAGCTGGTTTTCAGAGAAAAACCTTGGTGTTTGGGTGAAAAATGGAAACTCATTTTCGAGATGGCATAAAAAAATTGTTAGTTAGATAATTTCTTGGTTAGGAAATGAGAGATTTTACCGCCGTCAAAAGTATCACATGTCAAGGCACATGGGACAAGTGATCAAGATCCCAATATCAAATCATCCATCCCATGTAATCCCCATATCGAATTTCGTCAAAAATCGGTCCATTATTTTTTGCGCGATGAGCGAACGTACTATTATTAAATAAAACACATAAACATACTCGTACAATAAGAAATTACTGCAAAACACTGTGGCTATAGTTTCAGTATTATGTACGTAACGCGTAGCAACACTTTGTTGAAATATTCCATTTACATATTTCCTCGTTCTAGCTTTATTATACATATGTACGTATAGAGGTAGGTACCAACGACGTTTGTTCGGTGTAAAATAGCTTAGTTAGAAACGGATATTTGTGGGGTCGATATTGTTTGCTTCGGTTGATTGTGTTTTGGAGATAATGTGTGTGCTTATATGCTAATGGTTTAATAAAAACGAGTTGAAATACGACATCTATATGAATAATAAGACTATTCTAATATATTGATAATAAAATACTATCGATTTTTTGGAAATGTTACGTAACAAGATATACTCGTAATCTCAGAAATTGTTTCTGCAATTTTTATTCTCGTATCTCGCAGACTTATTGTCAGTTTTTAAGGAAATATTGTTTGGCGATCTCATCATCGGGATTCAAGATCTTAGATTTATTTTGCAGAAAAATAATCTCTCATTGTCACGGAGAAATATAAAAATCGTTTCAAACCAGACATAGGCGTAAATTAGAACAATACAGTGTACTAATTTTGTCACAAGTTGGTAGAGTTATGGATAATCCCGGTGAAGTCAATGAATATATCTTGCTATGGTAAAAATATATCATTCTCATAACAAAATACAAAAACTTATTTTTTTGTTAAATAAAATAAATTAAACTAAAACTAATTTTATTCACAAAAATCAGTTGTCCACTGTGCATCTAGGTCTATTGAAACTGCAGGGTTAGATGGTAGTATAAAATTTAAATATTAATTTCGGAATTTACTATTTAGTTTACTTATCGTATGAATGTAAAAAAATACCAGCAATTTTTATGGAAACGTAAACATCGTTATTATTTGGTTTGTCGCTCACGATTTGTCCTCAAAATTGCCTTTTCTCTTATAATACTTCGTCGATAGAATACCGTATTGTAACTAAATCCATAATATTATTTTATCATAATCAATTTGTTGAATCAGTACGGCAGAGGACAATACATGTTATTGTAATCTATTTTGGTCATCCGCAAACAAGGCCTTAGTAATTTTGGTCGTACTTAACTTTGTTTTTCCAATGATATAAATAAACAATATCTATTATCATTTTGTGTGGACAATGTATGCTTATGTTTACATTCATAATGCACGATTTAATTATTTATAAAGTCACCAATATTTCCATCTATTTCAATAATTTAATAGCGGTTTTAATGGTTAATTATAGTTTATTGACGGTTATTAAAGGTATATTAGCGTGTTTTAGGTTATGAATAATTTTCGAAGATCATATTGGGATTATGCCTACAATTAACCAATAACCAAATATCGTCCAGACTGTGCACTGTTATTCTAATTCATAGATAGTTTGCTGACACCGAGTTTACTTACCTTTGGCATACACGGAGTGAGGCTGCAACGCTTGCACGGTTACGCTGGTCGTATGTAACTCGTCGGCCCTTAGCCGGAAGTGAAAGCACTCGGAGATGTTGGCGCTGCCTTCCTTCGACACTTCGACGGGTGACGTGCGGCGCGCGCGCACACCGCGGCACGCTCGCTCTTGCGTCACACGCGCTACCACTTCGCGTTTCGTCGACGATGGGTCCAGCTATATTAGAGCAACACACAGTTGATCACTTAGATCGTATTTTTACGTTAAATCATCAGATATATTGTCGGCTGACAAAACACGAACATTTTTTGTATAAAATAAACATATTACATATAAGAATTAAAAAAAAATCTCTTAGATAAAGGTGAACAAATACCTACGTTACATTTTGATTGAAGGCCTTCTGAACGTTACAAAAGCAAATAGGGAATATTTGTTGTACAACTCCGCTTTCTAAGGCACCCTGTTCTATGTAACATGTCTACAACCCTTTTTGTCGTATTAACGGACAGCCGGTTCTTCTTTTGATTCGGGGAAGCCTGGAGCTTAACATGCTATCCCTCCAATCTGGACTGATGCGTGCGATTCAGGTAAGTATTAGTTGTCAGCTCAAACAAGGTGTTTAATGGTCAGAAAACTTCTCAGCCGTCAAAATGTTTACAAAGTTGTTTGAATTTTGTATAAAAATAACACATACGAAATTATAAGGCGTCTAGTAGAATTGAAAGTATTTTCTTTCTCTTTAGAACATAACTGACATTTAACCGTTGTCATCCGTGTTATCTATAACGAACTATATAACACTGTTTATAAATGTACTGTCTGAAAGATAAAAATAATGACTGGCGGTCCCTTACGAACTCCAAACTCATCAAAGCTACGAACGAGCACTTCGTATCCAAAGTCATACCTCTTCACCGAATAACTTCTGTTCTATTTACTAAACGTTCTTATAAGTGAAACGTTTAGCACATATTTGCATCTCGTTCTCACCTGCTAGGTTCGAAATGTCATGAAAAGGGACAAATATTTATTAAATGTCTTCATGTATTAAACTCGCATATGTACTCGTATATTGTTCCGAGTAAATTTTATAGACATTGCGAGGTCTTAACGTCGTATCCTATTCTATTCGAGGAGCTTATCTATATGTGAAAAAATGGAATTTGGTGTAACCCAGATCCAAAGAGTCCGACACCATTTGGATGATCACCACGAAAATTGGTATACGTTAGTGTGTTTTCAGCAAAAGATTTTACTTTATCCACTTTGTCGTAACTCAGATGGTGCTGCAGCATCAAAGTCTATACCGTACATTTGATGGGCTCGAAAATTGGCAGTCATAATTGGAATATTTGTATTTCTTTTTCTAACTTTTCTAGTCGTGATATTTTTAATAAAGAATCTTCTGAAGGTACAGCTTAAAATAATACGTGTAGTATTTGTTTTTATTATTGTAGTTTCAAAACTCTAGTCGGCCATTGCTGGTGAAGTTGTATAACAACCTTACTTGGAAAAATATTTCTATTGTTTGACGAATCTAAACGCTTTCTGTTATACTTCAAAATGTTTGCTTTGCGTGTATTATTTATTCTTCAGAATATCTTTTGTTGTTTGATCATAAATATATTAAGTAAAGAAAGCAATAAAGCTATCTACTTGCTTGTACTCGTATCTCAGTTTTTTGAACAGTTTGATATTTAGATATTGTTTTTCTTATCTCGATAATAAAGATATGTTGAAGTTGAGTATCTACTTCATTTACAACTCATCACTAATGATCTCACATAATACTAGCCTAGAATAACAAATTGCAAGCAACGATTTCAGGTCACTAAAGTTTAATTTGTAGTGTAAGTCACTTAACTGTAGTTTTCGATAAAAAATTGCCTTTTATACTAATTTACGGAATGTGAAGTAACACTTACCTTGATACCGCGAGCCTCTATAACCGTAACAGTAAGACGATGTAAATTTTCATTGTACAGCAATGATACTTGAATTTCGCCCAAATCGGATGGCAGCTCTTGTATTTCCTACACACAGAACAACAGCTGTTTAAAATGGATGCACTGAGGATTTGTACAATATTTGGCTGTAGTAGTATCTTAAATATTTAGTCATTTTAAAAACATTTTTTGTTTTTTAAAAATCCGAATAATAAAATACGCAATGATAAAAAACTTCGTGGAATCCAGCACTTTAAATTCAATATGGCAAAATTATCGACAAATGTATTTCAAAATGCGGTTTTTTCTGTTCTAGTAAACGTTGGGCTAACCTTTTCTACGTCCAGTTTATAAAGCTGTGGTTCTTCGTCGGGGGCGACGGCTTCTAGCTCGATTAGGGGGAGAATTACATGTCCAACCAACTGCTTGCTGCGACCCACGCGCCCACCGTCCATCACCGACAGCTTCAGGGTGAGACTTTCCAGCTTGCCAGGTGGTATCTGGTAAAAAATAACAAGATTTAATGTTCCTTCCTTCTGAAAGAAGGAAATTTACACAAATCGATCATAAAGGGATGTAATACTGAGTAGAATCTGTCGTTATGGAAAAAAATTTCAATTCTTCTATTGCTGGACTCGTGTCTTCTCTCATATTGAGAACATAGTTTACCACGCTGATTAATTGCGGATTATTAGACTTTACACATCTTATAGGACATTACTTCGCTAGGGTTTGAACCCAGATTGACTGTAACTGTTTTCTAGAATATTACTTTTCAAATACTTCTTTTTATATTCTCAAATAAGTAGGTATATAGGCACTGTAAATTATCTAAGGGTCTAAGTACTAATGCTATAGACGCAGATATAGACGAGGCTGTAACTCACTAATGACAGGGGATTGAATTATTGCCACTACTGAGTGTAAGTTACTCGTATACTCGTTGCCACTAAAGTAGGTGAAACTATATACAATAAATAAGTGTCCAGTTCTAAAAGCTTCTGCAGCAAACCTTAGACCTATCATGAAACATGGAATGTGAAGTAATAATGTTTATTTATTTGTCGGCGAATACAAGACGTCGTTACGAACGAAATCAAATCTGAAATCGAATCAAAACACCGAATCCTATGTTATTACAAGTAACGCAAAGATTACATTTACGTAGCCATATATCATCGGGATATGATGTTTTTTGCCATTTAAGGAGGTTTCGGAGGAAAATATCGGGGTGTACCTCTCACTCCAATTGTATTATATTCACTCAGAATCAAGAAAATATAGAAATTTCCTTAAAAGGTGTAGTCATTTTGTTATTGCACAAACACTTTTATTTTAATTGTGTGTCGTTTAACTACAATTTTTACGATGACATTTTTTACAAACATCAAACTTATATTCAATATTTTAAAGTTTTTTTTCGAGTTTTTGTATATCCGCATATTAATTTCAGAACCACTATTACATTTCCAACGAATTGTTTCATCTGGACGATAGTAATAAATAAAACAACCGATATAAAAAGGCATCACTTACTTGGTACACGAATGTCTCGTCAAAGAACGGATTGCATGACTTCTTCTTCTGCTTAGTTTGGAGAACACGTCTTTCGTCGGGCATCAGTTGGATCCTACACAGAAAGATATTCCATATAATAACTATAATTCTTTATTTTAATTCACAATGCGGTTTATATTTTTGATAAACTCCTTTTAAGCACAAACTTGAATTATATCATGAGATAAGCTACTATCAGCGGTGTGTGTGTACGGGTAAGTACCCGAATTTACCACACATACTAAAGTAGGTATTATCATATAATACAAAATAACTGAAAGGACGAAAATCAAAATATTCTACTTCATAGTATTTATTTATAACAGCTTTTACTTTAACTTTCCGCGAGTAATAAAAGTTAAGCTCTACGAAAGCTCGGAACTTTAGCTTTTATGCTTGTCCATTATCTCTTTTGATTGCTTAGCCGTTAAAGCTTAAAGTACGTACCGCCCGTGAAACAAGTGTCTTAACAAGTAAATGGAAATTTTACAGTCATTTGAGCTTTAGTACAGTCGTAATAAGCGAAATCTATAATTAGACTGAAGGACATATATTTTGTTTAAAATATATGTTATTTACAAGTCTACAGTGTACTTGATCGTGAATGAGCCATACTTGCATACTGTTATTGAAGTTTATGGGTGATAAGCAGATTTAGTATATTATAAGCCCAAGTGACAAGTTTCGCTCGCAATATTACACACAGAGAACTCAGAATATCTCCAAAACGAGTCTCAAGACCTTAAAGATGTTGTTATTACAGCAGTTATTCAATTAAGATTATATAAAATTTTACTACACTTATCAAAATGTAATAAATTGCCTACTTTTTTAGTGCAAAGGGTCCAGGATTTTAAAAATCTCATTCATACCTTTAAATATTTCAGAAAATACTTGTCGCACAGACCTCTCAGTCCTTCCTGTCAAGAAAACAACACTTGAACGTCGGATGCAAAACAATAATAATGTTCCGGTCACCCTTACTGAAGTAGCATGTGTATGTTGTGCTGTATGTATAATACGGTTTGTTTTGTAAAGGACGTGACAAGCGTTGTGATAAACAAAGCAGCAACGCTAAGAGTCAATATTTGGCAGGTTAGGTATTTTGTACAACTGAGAGAGCAGTGCGTCAGCTTTCATACTTTTAAATCATCTTTGACGAGTATCAAACACTTGAGACCATATGAGATTATATATACAACTGTCTATTTTTTATACTATTACACTTACACCGAAACTAAACTCTATTTACTTATTACTTACTTGTATAAAAAACACATTGAAAAGATTAAGAATTACACAGTTATATATAGGACATTAAATTCGTTTTAAACTTTTTCAGTTTTCAATGTTATATTCTGAATGTAAAACAATTTATTGGATAATTTAAATCTATTCAAATTTCTATTCATTGATAAATTAACATTCCACCGTGGATATTTAAATAACAATGTTTAACCCCTTGAATTGCAAGTTCATTAAAATACGTTATGCTAATCGAGTGTTGTTTCGCAAACGATGCATCCCATTTTGTCGAGTTCTGTATAAAGTTACACGGTAAATACGTTACCGCGTTTGAAATTACGTTTTTTGAAACAAAAACCGAATTCTTTGGTAAATATACAAAGTAACGCAAACAAATGACATTTGGGAATAAACTGCATAGCTACAAATATTTTAATGTCCCACTATTAGGCATAAGCCTCATTTAACACTATCTTATTCCAAAATGCTGCTCCAGCATGGAAACGAAAACTTTAAAATATTGGCACAGGCCTATATATCGGACCGTTTAATTAAGTTAAAAACTGTTTTACGCATACCTAAAAGCAATGGAGAGCTCGTGAAGTGCTCTGAGTCTGAAAGTGATTGGCATATGTCCTTGTAATATTGGACCACCCACATTTATGTATGGGTCTCATTAAACTAGAGTGGACGGTACGGCCATACCAAACACTTTGATTATTCTATTTTCAAAATAAGGTAATACATAATATAAAATTTCGATGCGTTAACATTAATGTTTATCAAAATTGTTCTAATATCACCGTTAGTTTTATTTGACGATTTATAGACACCAACCTAATGCATGTATTCCCATTTAAGCAGTAAGTTAGTATATCTAGACGTGAAATGGTATAACTTAGCCTTCAAGGGTAGCGACACCCCTGAGATCGACGAGTTTAATGTATTGCCTTCTAAGTAAGTTTGGTATGTATATGTACATTACATAAATAAAACTGATACCAATCCAATCCAATCCGTACAATCCAATCCATACAATCCAATCCAAATAATATGAAAATCTTTTAATATTAAAAATTATTATCTGTCTTTGATATGTACTAAAATATTTGCAAATTTATTTATTGATTTACCTAACCCAAAGGATCGCGACCTCAGGTTAAGAAAAGATGCTCTAAGGTATGGAGATTTCCGCACGATGTTTTCATTCACCAATATAGCGAGTGATTTCAAATTTTAAAACCGTACGTAACATTTAGAATAAACTGCTTAAATCGAATAATAGTACTTACTTTATGTAGGGATCACAAGCGTTGGCCAGGGCGGGGGTGCGGGAGGGGAGATGCTTCACTTTTATGATGTGCACCTGTAGTCTCTCCGTACCGCTCTCATATTTCAGCGTAAACCACACTCGTCCCTTGAGAACAGGTTAATTAGACAAATTATAATTCCGTTTATTTATACGGTACTTGTACTGTTTGGGCCGAAATAGATGTGACATGATTCCGTTTAATTTGCAACTGTTTGCTTTGCGGAAAATTGTTTTGAGGATGTAATGCCTTCCATTATCGTTGTTACGCATCGTGTAAATTTAATTACGTGTAGATATAATAAGAATGTATGCGTACATAACAGTGCCCACAAAATTGCGAGCATGAGAATGTTATAAACTTTAGCTACTGATGAATTTATCGATATTATCTTAAGTAATGAACTTGTATAGAATTGTTTTATGCAAACCTAATCGTGTACGAGTAACACGAGAATATAAAATGTAACAGTATCATAAAATCACTTATCCCGACATAACATTAGTCACTACAATGAGAAACGATTAAAAGTTGACAGTCATTTAAATTTTAAATTTCGAATATACATACGTTAGGTACTGTACGAAAAAGACGACAGGTTATAGCAAAACTTATTCAATACGTATTAGTAAATATATAAAAAAAATTAGTAAATATATTCTTACAAATATTTCAAAAAAGGAATTATTAAATCATTTGGAGTAGTTGTTTCATGTCTTGTTACTTTTTGTTGTTGTATTTTGGTATTGAAGTAAGCGAATGAGTATAGAAAATACGTTTCTTATGTCGTATGAAAGAAGTGTCACATGTCGGTCGGTACACGATTTAAGCAGTTGAGATTCTCGTAACGATTGAGGAATTAAAGGTAACGTGGCTCCTTTCTTTTGTCACCCGAGTAGATTGTGGTGTCACCCGAGTAGATTGAGGAAAATTGCAACACTTATTACGTCCCACTGCTCATCACGGATCTCGTTTGCGATTGAAGGAGACTTAGAGAATGTTCCACCACGCTGCTCCAGTACGAAATAGTGGCTAACGATATTTTTAAATCGCATTTTAAGCCTCCGATGAAATTTAACGTTAATAACCGGGACTGTCGGCTTAAAGCACCCTTACTAGTAAGAAAAATAGAGAAAACGTGAAAGATGTTTCATTATATTCAATTTATAGTCGAGAGCATTCAATCTTAAGTAAAATAACTTTAAATATCAGAGTTGAATAATAATGAATAATGAACTTTTCGGTTGAATGCTTTATACCATTCAATTGTATTCAGTTCATAATAATTTATTTTATTCATTATAAGGTTGGTTCGTGAAGGAATGTCATACATTTTAATAGCTATCATTCATTGGCTTTCTCAGCGCCCCTCAGGCTATGGTATGTCGGGAGAAGAATGGCGGAGAGAAAAAGCTCCCAGCACTCTTTTGAAAATAAAATCATGATTTAATTTACTTATTTAGACTACTATTGACTACGTGTTCATGTTATTCATTTCAAATTTATGTAATTAATTTCAAAACAAAGTAAAATATCGAAGAAAACAAAGACGAAAAGGCAGAAATATTTTTCTGACTAAAATACAATTAGGTATTTCTTTATGCAGTCAACACTTTAGCCGCTGTCGATCTGAATACCTATTGAGTTTCCGATACGAATTTATGGAAATAGAAAACACATACATACGATATAATAATAATATAGATATTTTTTCACACAGATACGAATAAATGTGCTCATTACACAAGTATTTGTCCTGGGTAGGATCGAATCCACGGCCTCCGCTTTAGAAGTTAGGGCCTCTAACCACTCGACCATGAAACCTAATTTGGAATCGGATGGCCTTGGGTGGAATTATCCCAGTTATTATTATTGTAAATGTAAAAACTAAAACATAATAATAAAATAACATTTCCCCAATTAGAATGCTTCACGGCATGTTTAAATCTCTCTAAGTAGGGACATAAATATTCATTAGATGTTTAATTTTGAACGAATTTTATGGGAATTTACCGCATTACGTAATTTGACTTATGATTAATGAGATTATGTCCGTTACTTGAATATTTACATAAGCTTTTTACCCGAATTAAATGATGTAATTGTAATATGATATGTAATGGTAAAATGTATAGTGAGAGTTGAAATCGCTATTCTCAAAGCTTGCTTTTTTGGAGTGGTGGTACTGTAACTCATTTGTAAGAGCTGCACACAAAATTCAACCAATTAAAAGAGCAAAAACTTGATATCCAATTTCGAGGCGGTAGATAACTTTCTAAATTAATATGATATTCAATGTATGTTATCGCCTCCGGAGAGACCGGAGTCCGTACTGGAAGAACACTGAGAGAACTCCATGGATCTCTGTTACAGCACTAATCCTATACAATTAAAGCCTGAATGTGGTAAAATTGCTTGTAATATTACAGGCACATATGTTTCAAAAACGCACTTGTGTTATCCAAAAAAATCGACCCGGTCGTAAAATATATGACTTCATAAATTAATAATCATCATGTCTATTGTCTGTTGTGCGGCGGAACTGTAAATTAAATAGCTATTGAGATTGCATTTCACCGCACTCCATTTCAGGTGCAGACATTTTAGACATTTCATTACCGTGCACGAGCAATCATCTAAATTGCAATGGGTCCGTTTATAGAGCCGTAGCGAAATAAAAAGGAACATCTCTTATCGAAGACGACAATCGATGCGACACTCATGATTCTAATAAGTCAATCGTTACAACGTACGAGTATGCCACAAATAATTGTAGAATGCTAGAGCATTCTAGTATTTCTACTAGTATTAGAATACTACTAGAAATACTAGAAGACTTTTTACGCGTTTGAAATACAATCCCGAAACTAAGTAGATATGTTATATAAGTTTGTTAGAGAAAGTACCTAAACATTTTTATGTAAAAATTTGAACTTGAGTATTAAGTTGAATCATGTTAGGCAAATGTTGCTTACACAGACTAAATTAGGCTCAAATTTTCGTATTATTTTCGGTAAGATTTTTTATGTCTAAAGAATTTAGCAAATCGTTCGATTGTTATAAAGTTAGGAAAATATATTTAGTATTCATGAGCAATTGTGGTTCGGAACAATGTAAACTTAGCCAAATTATCTTTAACGAAAATCATCTAGTCCAAGACCTTTTAAAATTGCAGGCCAGTTTATTTTGTTGGTACCCCAAAGTAGAAATTACTGCACTGTTTCCTTAATTTACGATGTGAGGGCTGCGACAGACCGAAATACGAAGACACAGCAGCTTTATATTATGTACCTCATGGTTTTGTTAATAATGTTCGTGTGAGCGGCGCATTAATATTTATATATTTACTTACCACGTGTCCTTCTGGCCACATATGATCTTCGTCGAGGCATTCCGCCTTGTACAATGAGGGGTCAAGGACACCAAGATCCGTCGTGTTCGCTGCAACAACAACAAATAATTAGGACCAGAACAAGGCAGGGCACAATGTGACGACATCAATGTCCACTCAAGAAGCCGGCTTGAGAGAAGCCAACGCTTTAAACATAAATTTTATTAGTCAATAAAATCCATACAAGAAAAGCATAGTATAGTATAGTATTATTTATTATAGTTAGTAGAATTATATACTCGTAATTATCTAATATAAAATGTTATTAGCTAGAAGGTTGCATTAGTACTGCAATAGATTTAATTCAAATATCAATCTTACACGTAAAACCAAAATAAGGTGCAATATGCACAAATACAATATTGTCAATAGTCTTAGGAAATTTAGTATTTGTTGGGAAAATGAGTCTTCTCCCTAAAGATTTCTGATTCGGAGGTTCGGTAAAAAACTGATTTGTCGAGCATGGAAAACTGTACAAGATATTAAATACAGAATAATACTGTAGAATAATATGAGATAATACACTAAATAAACTACCTAGTACCTATACGAGTACGAATAATGTTTGACAAATCTTTTCCCGACATAATTGTCGCCTAACACGTTATGTAACATTTCATATGGTGAAAATGCAAAACATATTTCAAAATAGGTAGTCTAAACAAAATATGTCTAGACACGAGATAATTATGTAAAGATTGCAGAGATGATTGCTTCCGACAAAATACTGAGAGATGAGTGTTGTCTTTGTAAATGAGTCCATTAATTATAAATTGTGAGTAACCCATTAATTGCTATTTGTAACTGATCCGATTAATTACCGTCTGTAAGCGAATTCATTAATTTCGTTTAAATTGTATTTTCTTAGTAGATTCTCGAGGAAGATTTTAATGTTATTATGAGTAAGTAACTTACCTAGTAACTTACCTAGTAACTCTAAAAGCGGTTTTGTACATTTTCAAAATAATATAGATAAAGATAACCATTTTATAGAGCCGTAAGGAACTTTATAGGTCTTTTATATACACTTTGAGTTACATTATTGGACTTTTAGTACGGGTCCTTATTATTTATTTAAATAACATATAGCCTAGGTCATTCAGTGATAACGTAGTGTTCTACTGGTTAAAGAATTTTTAAAATCGGATGAGTAGTTTCGATGATTACGTGTTATATACAAACTCTCAAAGTTACAAACATTACCTCTTTATAATATTAAGTACCTAATTATAGTAGATTGTAAATTTTGTGTGTGATGAGTTGCGACAAATTCCAAAAAATAGTACTAACACTGGAGTGTTGTTTTTGTTTCGTTTATCGTTTCATATTTCATATGTATATACAATAATTCTCCTCCTTGCTACTGTATTATATTATATAGAAATGCAAATTATCCGTATTATTAAAACACAACCTAATAAAAACTAAGATCTTTGAGATATTAAAAACAGCGTCTTATCTAATAATCTGCTTCAGAAATAAAAATGAAATAGGTAGTGTATTTCATAATGAAAGAACAATTTTATTAAAAAGCAGAAATTGCTACACAATATTATTAATTAAAAAGGTCTTAAATTGAGCGCGAAGAATTATTTACAAAGCCATTCATTTGGTCTGTTTAAATTAATTCTAGAGTTCTTTGTTAACTAGCAGACGTTTTAGATGGGGGACAAGTAATAATTATTATCGTTTGTACTCTATCTTTGTGGGATCAGTGAAAATAAATAAGAAACACATTAGGCAATATCACTGATTATAATATTAATAATTTTCCTGCATTAAGTGAAATGAAAACTTTTTATTTCATTATTCATATTCATATAAAAAAATATTTGACGTGAACGGCTAATATTTAGTAAGCAAGTTACACACTTTTTACACGTTTTAAAACTATCGTCATCAGGACGTCGGATTTAGCGCGTTTTATACGTATCTATGTAGATGTACGCCTAGGGATTGTATCTAGGATGAGACGTAGTAGATTATAAGTCAGGCATAGGGTGCCCAATAAATACCGGAGGGGCTATAATTTCTTACCCGCTACCGGGCTAGCCATATGTTGGTTAACCTAAATGCATTTAGATCACATATACGGTATTCGTGATTCCACATACATTGGATAAAGTGGTCACTTACGGGTGCTGCCTTGTTGCCCGGCGGCCCTGGTTTGCGACCATACTTTGGACCGTCATTTGGTTGCGGGTAACCAAGCCACCCGTACTCACATATAGTGGAACCCATATATCTTAATAGAAAGCTCAGTGCCAAATGTTTGTAATGTTACAATCACATGAAGTAAAAAAACATCTTATTAATGTCTTTATACAAAAATAAAATTTCAACGTCAATTTAATTACACTAATATAAAGATGGGTCAGAGCTCTGCTTGAATATAAGACGAGCTTTATGGTATGTATAACATTTAATGAAATATAAAAAGACATCTTAGATCATTTTTATTTCGTTATTACATAATAGCTTGCGTTTTTTTTCAATATCGGATTAGGTTAGCGCGGAGAACGTAGTAAATTCTGAAGACCTATTATAACACGAAATGTAAATAGGTTAAATGGGACCTTTTTTGTTAGTTTTCTTCATTATTTACCATTATATCATTCTACTTAAGGTATTGTAATTCTTTCTTTTCTTAATAATTAGTTTACTGATTCTCTTTGTAATTCAGTGAAATAAATGGTTTCTATTCTATTACAAATTTGTCAAAACGTGAGGGTAAATTAAATACAGTATATTGTAAGATACCTGTAAATGTACGATGTATTCATGAAATATGACCATAATTACCTTAATGGAACTTCTTGTACGCTACACAAGTATTTCCAACTTCTTAGTTGAAGTTTACAAACAATTTACGATCGCTTGATTAATATCGCCTACCTACGAACAATGTGGCTTTGTTAAATTACGATAATTACAATTGAAACTAATGTACTATCTAAGAACAGTCATAAATGTGTGAATTCTCGATCTAAGGTCCGAACGATTTCATACTGCGATTTTTTCTGTTGCAATATTGCCTTTTTATAACATTATTTTATATAACAACAATCTTTTGTATAATATTCTAAAGGTAATTGTTAAATTAATCTAAATATTCAAACTACAAAAGCTTCAATAGCAACCATTTTTTTATTATGTGGCTACTATAACAAAAGGGTTCGTTACTAAAATTACATTAACATTTCGGTACGGTAAAATTACTTAACTAAAATTACATTCGAATTACGTTTGTAACAAGTGTAAAATACTTAAATTGTTTGAATTTCATTCTTTTCACTGTACGTTTTAATGTAAACGACCGCTACAAAAATGTTGGTTATAGCAATAACTGCTTTAAGTCGAACATTTTACGGTGGATAATGCGACCTTTACTTTATCGACATCGACTGCGAACTTTATCGATAGGATTTTAAGGCTGATTTATTTGATTTAGTCGCATTTTCCAGTAAAACGTGAATATAATTAAATTCCTGCATGCCAAATATTAATGTGACAGTAAAGACGTCTGAAATTTTCGGTTATTACGATATAAAGTCAAGAATTTTATTGGATCCTCATTTGCGACATTACATTTCGTCGTGAAAGAAATGACATTTTTGTCACAAATGTACTTATTGGCAAGTAAAAATCATATTGTAATAATAAACTTACAATTGTGATACTCGTATAATTAACGTTACTTATATGATCAGCAATGGCGACGCCAAGGAAGTAGGAACAAAAAATCTCATTTTTGCAGTTAAAGATCTAAACTGCCACTCTAATATTAATAAAACTATTGGAGACTATAGGCGCCCGAATATATATACTTACCTGAGATCACAGAAACTTCTATTATATACCTACTATTAATTCTCACTATTGCGCACCAATGTAAACTGATCCTACCGATTAAAATTTAATAAAGAAATCTTCAGTATTAACCTAACGAAAGCTAACAGCAACGAAAGCTCCTTTTTTATTTAGTAAAAGGACAAATATTGTCAAGCTGCTCGCGGTGTTACTACGCTGCTTGTCCGAGCTAAGCGATAAAAATAGGTTCGCACTGAAAACCACCGGCCGTAGATTTAACGGCTAAGCTGAGTGTCGCCGTTTTCGCTTAGTTGCATTTTGTTTTTTTCTTTCTTTGTATACTAAACGAATTAAATAATATCTTTCTTTTCTATTTTTATTCTAAAGTCAAGCGTCTTTTGCTATGCGATGATAATCCTTACGATGTACGGTTGCCTAGAATACTTACTCTTGCTTGCATTCAATTACTTCAAACTTACAAAATATGTAGTTTAGAAATCTTGTTATGATAAAATGTTACATTGTGTAATTTTTCTCTATTGATACAAACCCATTACCTAAAGGTCACTTCAGAATTTGATTTTCTTATGAATTTTGATTGAATATGATTGAATCATAATATAAGTCTGCAAATCTAACAATAACATATTCAACGTTGTTAAAATTTTATATCGCTATATTTTTATTGTTCCACCCTTTTACATGTTCCACTTTGGATCACGGGTTTCCTGTTGAAACAAGAAGATTTAAGTTTACGGTCTGTTACATTGACTAAGTGCTGGTGCTGACTTCACACAGAACTTTGATAAAATAACGGAAAACTCTAAGGGGTGCAGGCAACTTAACAATCTTTTTATTTACAGTTATAGTGTATATATTATTTATGATATAGTATAGCCAAATGTTGCAGCATTATAAGCGGTTTAAGCATAAATGTAAACGGTTTATCCGAGTTAACGGATTGCTGTTTAGTGTGACGTAAAATATGTGTACAAGACGTAAATTTCAAGTATAACTTGGCGGGCCGTCAGAACACGTCCGCGAGAGTTGCATTTACAAAGGGCTAACTGTGTTAAACAAAAGTTGGCCAACAGCGTGAGTTAGTGTTTGTTCATCACGTTGAAAGTAAACATTAAGTTGTGTACGAACATTAGACTTCGTTATAAATTTCTCTGCATTGCACGCTACATTTAATACGAAGTCATGTAGGCAGACTTGTAAGTAATGCAGTTTATATATATTTATATAAATAAACAATAACAAATATCAAATTGGAATGAGTATATATAATAAATACTTATTACAGTCGTTGTGTCGAAAATTAGATCTACGCTTCGGATGTTTTTGTAAAATTGGAAAACTTAGAAGCTTTTACCAAACAGCCTCTTTGAGGCAACCACAAAGTCAGTAACGCAATAACTACAAGTTTCTAAACAATTCGAAGCTTTCAGAAAATGTTAAGATACATATAAAAGTTACGCTTAAACTAACTAATCAAGTTTATCATTTATTGTCGTCAGATAAATAGTATTTATTTTTGATGTTACGTAACAATACAAGCGTATGCAAAAACCGATAGACAAGTCATCTTCATGAACTTATTTTATGCAATTTTATATATTTTAGCGAACGACATTGTAGTTACGTCAGTCTCGCAATGACATTATTATTATCAACATCAACACTTTCCATTTCCCTTGACACGCCTTACAGTTCATTATGGAGAATTGTAGTATGTATAGGGTTCTTCACGATGTTTTTTTTTCATCATAATCGTAAGTGGTATTTTCATCTTAACAACGCATAATAATTTTGTAAGCCAGTGATACGATCCCGCAGAGTAAGAAACCGATTCTAAACCTCTAAATTATTGCTGCGCTATAATTTCATAATAGTTTAAATTCTCATTGAGAATGTTAGATGAAAGAGTATAAAGCAAAATTTCCATTACAACTTTAATAAACCCTGAAGGCGCCTATTTGAAAATGTATTATTTTTATGAGTAAATAACACATTCACGGGACTTAGGAAATTTTCGAGAACACATTTTGAGGCATTTTTAACGTAATTTTATTAATAGTGATAACCTCAGAGCTTAACTTCTGACCTAGGTCAGGTCAATGAACCATTGATAATTTATTTGGATTTAAATTTACCTCTTGTGTTATAAAATAATTTCTGACAATTACATATTTAGAACGAACTTTAATAATTAAAGTTCGTTCTAAATAAGTATGTAATTATCAGAATAAATAAATAAATAATAGTTTGTCGTTTAAAATATATTCATACCAAATCCAAACCAAATTCTAATTCTAAGTACGATCAATGGTTTTGACGTGAAACCAACAGACAGACAAAGATATTGATACATCTATGTCTATCTATATTCTCATGTATGCTAATAAATAATATATCTAGTTGTGTCCGTCTACGTGTATCGTTTCAGCAGTGCCCAGATAATATTTTCTATTTTTTTTGGTCTATCTGACCTTTTGTCTGTCCAGAGTATTCCTGAGAAAGACGAACTGAGTTTGATAAGTCTCTGTCTCTGAACTCACCCAGACTTATCCGAGTTGCTGGTGATCGGTCGAATGTGAATTAAATGATTCTTATATTAAGTAGATCTTCATTCCTACTTCAGATTCGATATGTACCTACATACGAGTATGTGTACCGGCTTTAGTAATCAAACCGCTCCATATGATCCGAGAGTTTACTATTTTAGTATCAAATATTTTTAAAGGTAAATAAAATCCGCGACCCAATGGGATAATCCCGGGTCAAGTTCTGAAAATGTTTATACCTACAGCATTATTTAGTTGGAAGCAACACGAGTAGGGTTGAAAAAACAAACGGTTTATTATTCGTTATGGAGAAAATATATTCTGTTATTATATTTGACAGGCTTCGTGGTCGAGTGTTTGAACACCCTGACTGCAAAACCGGAGGTTGTGGGTTCGATTCCAACCCAGGACAAACATTTGTTTGTTTCATTCAATTGCCTAATTTGGAATCAGATAGGTAGCCATGTGTGCAATTGTCCCCAGATTATGTAATGGTCAGGTAATCACATCTCATAACTCAAATGAAGTCGGTCACATACTCGTATACTCAATTATAAAATATATATGTACATAGGTAAAATATGAGCTCCCGACATTGCTCGCAAACAATGTAGGTATAATCTCTACTAAATTTTATGGTACAAATCTAATTGGTAGTTATTTGAATTTATTACTATAATATAATATGATTATTCAAAAAATTCCTACCCTCCTAAAATATTTAAAAAAAGTCGTCGACAAGATTTACGGCAATATTTTCTATATTCCTCGAGAGATTGATCTGACATTTAACACGAGTTCGGGAGATTGAAGAAAAATATCGCCGCGACTGAAGTGGACCTAACAGTGTTCGATGCATAAAACAATCTTCTTACGGGTACGGTTTATAAAACGAAGGGATTGTTAAAGTAGCACTTTGTTGTCTAGTCTTTTTAGACCCTCTGCTTCGGCACGGAACCAAGCTCACTTCTGTTTTTTACTGATATTTTATTACAATTTATTATTATTATTTTAAGCCGACGCTGATCTTAGCAAGACATTTCTTACAGATACTGGTGATTTGACGTGGAAGCGAATTCGTGATAAAGAAAAAGTATGGTAACTTTAATGAATGTAGTTAATGAATGTTAATTTTAATATTTAAAATTTTTACGCCGTAAATAGGAAGACGTGGAATTAGTTTTAGACTTTTTGCATTTTTGAATACAACTAGAAACTAAAACTGCTAACGAGTTTCACACACGAATAAGGACAAAAATATTTACACGTTTTACTCAAAGTCAATTATATTGTACAAATGATAGATGTTATAAAAAATAAACGCTTAAAGTTTATAACATGTTCAATGAGGTCTAGCTTGTAGTTTATTTTCTTAATCATGTGCATTTCGTGCATACAGGGTACTGCCGTAAAAACATTATATGTGTTATAATTTATTTACAATAAGGGCTCTGTTATTTTTTATTTGACAATTTACGATCATAAGCAAACGAAATCATGTACTCAAGTTACTACGTTACAGCTTATTATGCAAAATAAAATTCAATCACTTTTCTGAAGGTAACACAATGTTTTGTATTAATGTAACCTTCACAATACTTTGAAAAGGCTGCCAGTGAAGACTAGTGAGCCTTTTTATTATTGGCATTTAAATGTGTTCCTGAATGTCGCTTCTTACTTATTTTGGTCCATAAAACACTTGCTTTGTTTGAAAAGTTTCACACGAATATTCATCTGTCTACGATACCTACTTATGATAATTAATTTGCCAAAAATTACAGGTGGTGGTTGCAGTAAGAAGCGTTATTGCAACGTGTAATAAAGACCGTATTCCTGTAGTTGCTTCATTTAGTTCACAACTCGAACTATAAAACAAAACTATTTGGACATTCTTCATAGAAAACACATGACGAGACTGTTAATAGTGTGTAAGCAATAGACAATTTCATGTTTCAATTTAAAAATTTAGTAGTGTGCTAAAACAGTGTTTCGATGTTAAGATTTCAAAATGTTATGTGAGAATCAAAACTATTTTGAAAGCAAAAATACGTTACTATACAATATAAATATATAAACAAAAAATCTTATAAATGTAAATAAGGAATGGAAGTTCTATTCTCTTACTCAGTGAACCGGAAACGGTGGCAATCCCGAGGGAAAAATGTGATTTATCGGGCTAAAAGCTACAATACATTTCGACCATAAATTCTACCGAGTTTATTTGCTGCGAAAGGTATAGTTGTAAATAAACTGTTGATCCGTAAATAAAATGTTTGTTTCCAGTCAGAATTCAAATCAGTCTTATCAGATCTGTTTATTCACTTCGGTAATAACTCCATCAGATAAACGAAACGATATTATTAAACACAACGTTAAGTTTTCCCTACATCCAAGTTTCTTAAAGTTCCTTATTTTGCGATCCTACGAAATAATTAATATGTTATTATAATTTGGTTAATATTTCACAATGTTGTCGTCTTAACAGATAACGATTAAGTGATAAGAGAAATCAAACAAAACTATATCTGAATTAATATTACTTGTACTAAAACAATTTAAGACCGAGTAACGTCATTGAATAAAAACAAAATAAAAAAAAATTATGGTCTATATGAGGCTATTTAGCAGACTTTTCAATTTCTTAATGGCAGTTAGAACTTTTTTTTTATTATTTCAATCTATTCCTCTTCATCGTCTAAAAATATGACAGATTATTGGGTATTATTTCCATACATCCCATTTTCAATTGCAATTGATTAATACACCCGTGGTAATTAGTTATTAAGTAAAATTACACGCGTACCGTGAATCATTTTGTAGGTGTAACATTGTCAGTAAGGTGTGGCAGCTAATAACCCCGAGTGGAGGGGTTAATTAACCTTTTTGAATCATATTCCGCTAAATAAAACGATATTAAAAGCTGTGCATTCCTATTAATACAACACTAAATTGGTATATTTTTGCCTAACTTGTGATTTTATATGTGCGATAAGTGTATAATAATTTTCTACCAATATTGTGAATAGTAGGTACGCAATGCCAATAAATGTTTTTATTATATACATGTATAACATCACACCAGATCTCTAACGGGGTAGGCAGAAAGCACCGAGTACCAAATATGTCTGTTCTTGCAAACCTGACGTGCTTCGCCTACGTTAATCTCTTCATGCATACACGACGTTTTCGGAGACTCTTCACTCCTCCGTCAACCAGTATCCGACGTATTTGGTCGAAATATGACAGTCTAGATCTCCCTCGGCGCCTACGTCCATCAGCACTCGCATGTTTTTATTAATTTTAAAATATTTCTCATGTACGAATTATAATATTCTTGTGAGAAAATAAAGATTCTTAGACTTCCCCTTTAAATTAAACATGCATAATTAGTATATAACGCTATTTTCGTATTTCCTTTAAGAAACGCTTACCGAAAGCGATTAAAATATGCAGATGTAGACACTCATTTTATGCGACACCTTCATTTTTCTTGAGAGAGGAAAGATTTTCATTTCGGGTTACAGCACCACCTGCGCCCTAATATAACGCGTTGAATCACTTGATAAGACAATTACATTTTGCGCACAAAATTTAATTCTCAATTTCCACATTTAATTCAATGATCCTGAAAAATAATGATATTATGTCGTAGTTCGCTTTCGTTTTGTGACACGTTTTACTCGTAACAGTCACATAAATAATTAATACATGGGCCGCTTGCTGCTATCTACGGTAATTTTACTGGTTAATGTATAAAGTACTGGTAAAAAACCTATTCTGTTAATTTCCTACTTGTTAAACAAGTTGACGAGCACATTTTTCTAATATAAATTTTACTATAACATCTTATAATATCTATGATATCTTATAAAATGTACGTATACGTCTTAATATTCAAACATGCAAATTAACAGGCTAATTGGTTATATTATTAAAAATGTACTGTAGTTTTAGTTTGGTATATAGTGTATAAGTTTGTATTTGTCTACAGTACCTACTCATCAAATTAATAATGTAAACATTTAATAATGCATTAATAGGTTCAGTGGTGCTCAAGATCAACTCTACTTATATGGTACTGCCGCGGAATTACATGTAGGTGCCTTCAGATACATTCAGATAATCACTATTTTAGCGTGATAAACTTGATATATGTTAATCTTAATATTAAACATATTTAAATGTTAACAAATATTGATATAGGTATATATGGGCAGCAAGCTTTTTGTAATTATTAAAATTAGCCAAAATAGTAGGTTAAAACTAACCAAGTTGATTTTATGCTCAAATAAT